>VWPU01010804.1:21654-90397 GCA_013398955.1 Callaeas wilsoni
CTTCCCATTCCCTGATTTTATACCAACTCCTCATCCCAATTCCTGATTTTATACCAACTTCATGTCCCAATTCCTGATTTTATACCAACTCCACATCCCAATTCCTGATTTTATACCAACTCCACATCCCAGCTCCTGATTTGATACCAGCTCCATGTCCCAATCCCTGATTTTATACCAACTCCTCATCCCAGTTCTTATTTTATACCAACTTCCACATCCCAATTCCTGATTTTATATCAACTCCTCATCCCAGTTCCTGATTTTATACCAACTCCTCATCCCAGTTCCTGATTTTATACCAACTCCACATCCCAATTCCTGAGCTCTGGCTCCTGATTACACCGAGGTAAAATACAAAAAGGCAAAAATTTTAAGCCTTTCTGGTCCTGTCTGAGTCCTGAGGCTTCCTGTGTTTCATTGCTTTGAGGGGAGCAGGGCGAAGAATTTGTGGATTTATAATTATCCCAGAAGTTATCTTTATCCCTCACATTCCTTGGCTGCTGGCTCAGACATAGGAATCTCTTCTGCATCTCTCCCCCGTCTAGGACACCTCCGGGGTGACCTTTCTGCACCCTCTGTCGAGCTTCTCCTAAGGGGTTACAGATCCAACACATGGATTTTCTGCCTTCCATGGGGATTTCTTCCTTGTCCCTTTTTAAAATGTTAAGCTCAAGTTCCTTCCAAAGAGATTTAACACCTCTTTTGAATACATGGAAAATCAGTGCTCCTTCCTTCCTCCTTCCTGCTTTCGCTCTTTCCTCTGCCCCAGGCTCACCCTGCTCCAGAATCCCCCTCTCCTTCTGCTTCCAGACCTTTCCCTGTGCACAAAGTGCCCCCAGCCTGGACATCCTGGCTTGGAGCCCCCCAGCACCTCCTGCCTTGTCCGCGGGGCCCTTCCCAGAGCACAAGCTGCCCTGACCATCATTCCAGAGGATTATTTATCACTCCACCCATCTGAGTGCACTTCCAAAACAGTGACAGCGCTGCTCAGGCTCAACAGAGATTTTTCTAGCCCAATACTACGGATCCCAACAAACATGAATCCGGTCCAGAAATCCTTCTGGCAGCCCAAACTGTCCCCCTGGGCTGTCCCTTGGCCACCGCTGCTCTGCGTGAGCAAAGCCAGGCTGCAAAACTCAACAGGGCTTGAGCTGAGCTCCAGTGAGAATCTGACAAAACTGTCTGGCTTAAAGAGATTAAAACACAAATAAAAATATAATTGTGCTTCTCAGGGGCTGTTGTTGTGACCCTCCTGTCCTCGTGAGGAGGAAGAGCTGCTGGATTAAACAAAATGAAATATTTCACAGGTCTGTTTCTGCTCAGCTCCAGCTCTCTGGTCCATGTGCTTTGTGGCTCCAGGTCTCTCCTCCTGGAGTATTTGGAATTCCCCCTCGAGCCCAGCAGCCTTCCAGCACCTAAAGGGCTCCGAGAGAGCCGGAGAGGGACTTGGACAAGGGCACGGAATGACAGAATGAGGGGAAATGGGCTTTAACTGAAGGAATGCGGGGTTAGATGGGATTTTGGGAAGGAACTGCTCCCTGGGAGGGTGGGGAGGCCCTGGAATGGATTTCCCAGAGCAGCTGTGGCTGCCCCTGCATCCCTGGAAGCGTCCAAGGCCAGGGTGGAGCGCCCTGGGATAGCAGAAGGTGTCCCTGCCCCTGGCACTGGATGAGCTTTAAGGTCCCTTCCAGCCCAAACCATTCCATGATTCTGGAGCTGCAGCCACAGTTTCAGCCCTAACCCAGTGCCTCGCTTTGGTGGAAAAATGCTTTAAAGAGCATTTTGCTCCTGAGGCTCTTCCATGAGCTCGTTGTCACAACCTCACCCCTCGCCACACAAACCACAAAAAAACCCTAGAGAACCGAAAAAATGGTTCTGGGATTTTGCTCACTCCCAGGGTGCTGTGTGCTTTCAACCACTTTTAGCACCTCCTGCCTTAGAGGGTAAAAATGCATCTCCTGGTATGTCAGATGCTCCTGGAATGCAGCACTGCTCCCACTTCTTTGACCCAATTTCCCAGTTACCTTTTTCTCTGAGAGTTAAAAGAAAATTAAGAGGCTCAAGTGTCCAAAGCAGCAATTCCTTCCCAGCCCTATTCCCTGGAGCTGGGCTCAGTCCATTCCTGTTTCAGCTTCCTCCTGTACCAAGATTCCACTCCAATGCATGTTTTACATCCTCTGCTCTCCCACTGAGGATATCCCTCTATTTTCCTTGTATGCCTTGCACCACACGGAATTCAGCCATCCATCAGATCCCTGAAAAATCACATGTGCGCATTTGGGCTGGGCTTTTTAAAAATTGTATTTCCCATTCCAAGTTGGCTTCACCCAAAAAAAAACCCCAACCAAACCAAATAATCTTCACTCTTTGTATTTTGTCCCAAAAATTCAGCTTTTAAAGGTGCTGTCCTCCAAATCCTGCACCTTGCTGGTGGAGGGGGGAGCCTGGCACAATGCGGATTTTTCCTGGAATAAAGATTTTGGAGCTCTCACGTTGCTCTCAAGTGAAGCTGTGGGAGAAGGATTGATTATAGAACATGAGAGGGCTGATTTATGATGAAACATCTGATATTGATGAGGAAAATGGCCTCAAATAATTCAGTGGAAACGCCACTAACACGGGAATATCAAACTAGCACGTGGAAAATGAGAAGGAAAAATCCCAGTGGCATCCTGGTGTTTTCTGATCTCAATCCAAAGTGGTGACTTTTACATGAGGCCATCATTTAAAATCACATTTATGGTGCTGTGCCAGAACCTTTCTGGGATAAAAGGTTTTCCCTGGAATCACCACGGGATGGAGCTGCCCAAACCTCTCCGAATTTGAGAAAAGCTGTGAGGTCTTTGGAAGTTGTTCCCTAAAAGTGGCACGAGCAGATTCCAAAGGCACCAACCCATCGAGGTCAGGAATTTCCAGCTAAAAGCAGGAGGAATTCCAGGAGGAATTCCAGGAGGAATGGCGCGGAGGCAGGAGCCAGGCAGCCTTTGATGGGCTAAAGAACGCAGACCGGGGGAAGCAAAGCACGGCCAACGCAGAGAGATCCATAAGGAGCCAAATTTTTCCTGGAGCAAATCAAGAAAAAAGATGCCAAAGACCCTCCTGAGGGAGAAACCAGGCCCTGATTAAACATATGGATGAATATTGTAAATAAAACGTAGAAATAGAGAAAGTCTGGGGTTTGACCTAAAAAGAGCAGCTGAGAAAGGTCAAAGAACGGGATAAAAACGAAGGGTTGATTTAAGCTAAGTCTCAAGGCAGCTCTAGATAATCCAAAGAGCAGAAAATCCATTTTTTACCTGGTTTCCCACAGGTAACAAAACTCCAGCATCAAAACGATTCTGAAACAACTGAAAAATTCTGGCCCACACAGAATAAAACACTGGAGTCCCAAAAAATCTGGGCAAAACCAAAGAACTGGCTTCTGTCAACCCAAAAACCTCTGTCAGCTCTCAAACCCAAAGGCTCCTGCTGCCTGGCAGCACCGAGTCCAACCCCAGAAATAAACCCTGGGCTTTTCCTTGGGAATTCACCCCCCAAGTTCTCTTAGATCCATAAATATCTGATTAATTGTTACATATTTCCAGTATTCCGGAATGGAGGGAGCGCTGTTTTCCTTGATCAGTGGCGAGGGCTGGGCTGAACTCTGCTGCCGATGGTTTGAACGCTTAGGAAGCGTTGTTTGTGTTCCAAAATATCCCAGCCAGAATCACCTCCCTTGCTGAGGAACGGGAATTCCTCGGGATGCTCCGGGATCCCGCTCCGTGCTAACCGAGAGCTCATTTAATTAACTGTAAAACTTTGCTCAAGTGAAACGAAATATTTCTGTTCAGCTGGAGCAGCACACACAGTCCTGATACCAAATATTCCCTCAATTCTCCTTTTAATTCCTTGCAGCATCTATTCACCGGTCAGAAAAACCAATTTTTTCCTCTCAAAGGAGCNAGTCAGAAAAAACAATGGGAAGTGTTGCTCCCAATTTTTTCCTCTCAAAGGAGCCATTCTCACACCAATTCTCCTCTTTGTTACACTTAGACCTTTGCACTGCCCCCAGCCTCAGAGATGAGGGAAAAAGTGGAATTTTAAAGCCATTTTCTCCAGGAAGAGGTCACAAAATGCCACCAGTGTTGCCGTTTTCCTGGGATTTTCATTCCAACTCCAGAGCAGCTGGATTTGGGTGCGCACCTGAGCCCACCTGCATCCCACCTGAGCCCACCTGCATCCCACCTCCTCCTAACTGCAGAGGAATCAGGAGCATCTGGTGGGAAAATTGGACACAGGCTCCTGGAATGGCTCATTCCTGCCAGCGGGATACTCTGGAGCAGATAATGTCAGATCAGCCATAAAATTTAATGGAGCATGGAGCCAAACACATCCATCTCCCAGGCAGCTGCTCCCAAATATCTCCTCCTTTTTCAGGATGATTCTGAAGCCCACTGGATTTTTAAATACTTTTTAACGCTGAAAATAATTTTTACTTTAATTTTTCCCCTCACGGAATATTTAATTCTGATCTGTTTGGGGTTGAATACTGGAAAATGAATTAATTTTGTGGTTTTGCTGCCGTATTTCCCTACTTTGACTGCTTGTGAGGAGTATTTCCCAGAAAAGTTGTGGATGTCCCATCTTTGGAAGCGTCCATGGGTAGGTTGGAAAAATCTGGGATAATGGAAAGTGTCCCTGCCCATAGAAGAGGTGGAATTCAATGATCTTTAAATCCCTGTATCCCAAACCATTCCACAATACTGCACTTTTTTTCTCCCTGAAACAAATAATTTCCAAATTAGGAAAAAAAAAAGGAAGTCTGGGAATTTTTGTAGCTTTTGCTTTTTGCACTCTGCTGGGTCGGAAAGAACCCGGTGATTTTTAGTTCATTCAAACATTTTGCACCAGTTTCTGCTTTAATCATAATTACAGGCAAAATGCAAACAGATGACAAATCCATTTATCATTTTAATAAAACGCTTGCCTTGACATGGAAAGCACAATCCCTCACAAATTCAACATTTGGAATTCATCTGGCATTTGAATGAATTCAGAAAAAATTCACAAGGAATGGCACTTCTTGTACTGGCATCAAGGTCTGGCTAATAAAGCCCAACCCAATTAACTGCAATGGCTCAAGAATGGGACTTTTCAAGTCCTTTCTTCATCATCAGTGCTTGGAAATGTTTGGATTAAGGGCTGCTGGATACCAAGGACACAGAATCATCGGGAAAACCGACTTGTCGGTTGTGTTTTCCCATCTAAGCAAAACAGATTTAAAGAGATCTTATTCACTGTGAGGGAATAATTTAAATATCATTGATTATCTTTAGGAATTTACCTCCCTTTTTTACACTTACGCACTAATCCAGTCAAAACTATTTGAGGTTTTCATTCTAGGAAATTTTGAAGAGCTAAAACCACAGATTTCCCTGAAAATGCCAATAATTTAAGGAGTGAAAGCGAGGAATGTCAAAATCTCAGTATTGACAAAGTCTGGGAAGTTGGATCCCACTGTTGTAATTTTATAATTTATATTGATCTGAGATACGAGGCTGAAAGGAAAACCTTTCCTCTACTTGATATTTCAGGCAGGGAAAAAACAACCTAACAATAAACGCAAAACAATCTGGCTCAGCCTGATTAATAGAACAGGAAATAAGATGAAAACCGTTAAAAACGTGGAATGTTCACTCTGGAAAACTCTGGCTCTGGAAGGGTGTCATTCTTTTTTCATTATCCAACTGTCACCAGTGAGACCAAATTCTGCTCTTTTAAAGATCGCGGACAGAGGTTTAAAGAAATCAACTCTGACAGCAGACTCCAAAAGTATTCCACTGTCTTCCCATGAAAATGAACAAGGCATTATTCAGCACATGGAAAACTAAAGGATTTTATTTATTCGATAAAATAACCCTGCCAAGACTTCAAAGCGAATCCTCTAAATTAAATCTTCACAAAAGAGCATCTCTAATGAAGACTTTTACAACTGAAAATGTCCTTTCATAATGATATTTTTCAAGAAGAACAGGAGAAAGGGACCCCTGGACAGCTTTATCTGCTCATTTCTAGGTCAGTCATTCAGAATCCTGCATTTCCACCATCCAGAATCCTGGATTTCCTCAACCACTTCTTCTCTACTCTGTAAAGAAACGTAAAGGGACCCAAATGAGAGGGGAGCAAGTTATTTGAATTTGAAAAACCTCCACGGAAGGAGGTTTTAGCAAAACCTCCAAGGAAAGAAGGAGGTTTTAGCAAAACCTCCAAGGAAAGAAGGAAGTTTTAGAAAAACCTCCATAGAAAGAGGGAGATTTTAGAAAAACCTCCATGGACAGAGGGAGTTTTTAGAAAAACCTCCACGGAAAGAAGGAGTTTTTAGAAAAAGCTCCACGGAAAGAAGGTCAGTTTGGAAAAGCCCGCTGAGTTTGGGGCTTTTCCAAACTGACACAAATGGTCCTGCAACAGCGTCGTGGAATTCAAGAGGGATTTTTGGTGTGTTGGACTGAACGGCCTCGGAATCGTGGCGGATCTGTTCCCGCGTCTCGGAGGAGAAGGAGGCTGGAGGCCGACGCCGCGGGAGCCCCTTCCCGGGACACGAGGGCGGCCGTGCTTTGTCCCGCCCCAGCGGAGGATCCCGGATCCCTCCCTTGCCCAGCCCAGGGACAAACACGGCCCAGGAGCAGCCGCCGGGATTTGGGGATCACGCCTGCCCTTGGGATGGAGCACGAGGCACGGTGGCCACGCCTGGGGTGACTTCACCCCACAGGGATCCCGGGAGCACAGAGACAGCCACGGAGGGAGGATCACGGGGAAAAACTGATCCTCTTCCTTCGAATTTCTCTCTCGAGTTGTGGCGGAGCTCTGAGGCGACACCCAGACACATTCTCTCCTCTCTGCTCTTATTCTAAGGTGTGACTGCAGCTTTTTGAGGCAGTGCTCCATTACAAACCAAATTTACCTTGGAGGACGACGCGATCCCATCCCGGCTGACCCCACAAGTCCCTGTGCCATGGCTGGAACAATGTCATTCACTCCCCTGAGCCTGTGGCTCTGTCTCTCCCCTCTCTCCACAAACACCTCCTCGTTCTCACTCTCAGCCTCCCCAACGTCCTGCTCTTGACCTGAACCCAAAGACCAAGAATCTCCCAACACAGCCCCAGCAGTGGGAATTCCTAAGCAGCGTTTTTCCCCTCCCTGCTCTTACACTCGCTGGCATCTGCCTCTGGCTGCATTCGGTGCATCACAAACCCCACAGAACTAAAGGCAGGATGGGCTGGATTCCAGAGAATCCCAGGATGATCTGGGTGGGAAGGGACCTCAAAGCCCATCCAGAGCCACCCCTGCCAGGGCAGGGACACCTCCCACTGTCCCAGGCTGCTCCAAGTCATATCCAGCCCGGCCTGGGACACTTCCAGGGATCCTGGGGCAGCCACAGCTTCTCTGGGCACCTCCTCACCCTCACAGGAAGGAATTCCTTCCCAATATCCCATCCAGCTCTGCCCTCTGTTAGGTGGAAACCGTTCCCTGTGTCCTGTCCCTCCAGCCCTTGTCCCCAGTCCCCTGGAATCTCCCCTGTGCCACTCCTGTGGGATGAATCCCTCATGGCCAGTGCCACCTCTCCCAGAACAATTAACTGGAAAATCCCACTGCCACGAGAAATAATTCCAACCCTTCCTCCTGGTGAACTCCGGGACACTTGTGCTGTTTAACACAAATATTTAGCAACATTCCAGAGCGACATATTTCAGGAGTAAAAATAGTTGTTATTAAAAAAAAAAAAAAAAAAATAAAAAAGCAATTTTTCAAACAGATTCATTCCCAGTCAGGCCTGGTGGGAGCCCAGAGTTTGTATCACAGGAAAAGTGTCTGAAGCAGTTCTGCTTTTGCTTCCAGCCCGGGCAGGACCTGATAGCTCCAAGTGGATAAATGATGGAGGCAGGAGCCAATTAATCCCAGCAGACTGCATCAAATCAAACGAAGCAAGTTCATAATCTCAAATCCTTACTCCGCAAAGAGGAGTTCTGTTGACGGAACACCAAAGAAATGGCTGCAGAGGATGGTTTTCCAAGCAGACATTCTAAATGTTCCTCCTGGTAATGTGCTGTGAATAAAGGAAATATATCCCAGCTAAATAAAACAGCAGCTGAGAGCAGGAATTAAAACTGGGCTGCTGAGGGGGCATTTTAATGTCTAAATCAAGCAACAAAGTGCTCATCTGGTAGGGTTTTACTTTAATAGATGTGCAAACTTAATCCCAAATTCAGGATCTTGGATCATCCTTCTTCAGTTTATCAGAATTCCGTAGATAAAATTTATTTATTGCTCAGCTAGTTTGAAATATTTGAAGGATTCTGGAAAGTTGGCCAGGAAATAGAGTTGAACTACGGGAAGGTTTAAATCTATGAACACAAACAGAAGTCAATCAACTGTCAAATTTCACTGTGTTTAACAGTGTCTTGTTAAAAATCCCTGTAAATCTCACAGGTCTGCTGTAAGAAAGGGAAATTGGTCCTTCAGCTGAGCCACTGGGGTTTAGTTTTTAAAGGGATGGGTTTGGTGCCTGAAGTTGCCAGAAATCAACTGGTTTAACAAAGAGGAGATGAGAAAGAGGAGCCGTTTCCCATTTTTAGGCGCCAAAGATTCCCAAAGCCTCGACCGCCCCTCGTGAACCACCCCAAAATCCCATTTAACCCCGACACACAAAATCTGGGAACAGCCTGCACTCCTCACGACTCCCTGCTGTGCTTCCCAAGGAGGGCAGGGAGAGGGAGGTTGCCCTGAAGTTCCTCCTTTTCTCCAGGTTAAACCTCCCCCAGCTCCTCCCTGGAGTGGGATTTGGGACGCGGGGCAGCGATTCCCGAGCACGGGGTGCTCCAGACATCCCTGATATCTCCAATAAACGAGAGTGGAGCACGGACAGAGGGAGGGGAGAAGGAAAACCCGGAGCACCAAGACGGGGCCGCTGTCACGTGATGAGAAAAATCATAAATGAAGAGCACTGAAAAAAAAATAAACAAAACAAAAAAGAAATGATTTCTCTAGATGAGCCCCGATAGCTTTGTGAGCACTGCCATTCTACAAGCAGAGATTTTTATTAGCAAAAGCTCTAATAAGAGGCAGCTTAGACCTCTGCCTCCTATCAAGGTGGAGAAAATGATTTTTCCTTATATTTAAAAGATTATCACTTCATATCTCATCTCCTCTTATTAAGTTTACAGCAATATTAAAACAAGATTTGGGTGAATAAAGAACATAATATACTCCAAAATAGAGAATATATTCTTTGGAGCATTATAAATGCTCCTGTCTGCTCGAATGGAATTTTAATGGGACAAACCCACCTTCTGAGGGGAAAAATCAAAAAATAGGCAGAAAATATTCTGCTCTTCCAAAGGCTTCATTAAACAATCTTGTTTTACAAGCAGCACAGATCACTGTGTGAACTGGGGGAAGAAGAGCCTGTAACAGATTAACAAATCACCTCTGCTCATCCTTTCCAGCAGCCAGAACATTCTACAGATGGAAAAAAAAGTCCTTCGGGGGCACAAAATAAATTCCTATTTCACATCAAACGAAAAGAAAAGCCGATTTTGCCTCCTCTCTGTGCGTTTTGCTGCTTTTTGTGAGGTTGGGAAGGGCCGTCAGGAGAGCCTTGGGGTTGGGAACGGGATTTGGGAGCCGGGAGCAGCTGCCTGACACGACAGCTAAACCCCGAGGAGAGGAGCTGCAGGGAACAGCTCTGCTCCAGCCCAGCCTCAGCATTCCCAGCTGCCAGCGATTCCCAGCGAGGCTGGCCAGGGAAGGCTCGGAATCCCGGAATCCCGCTTTTCCTGGGAAGTTCTTCCTCGTGCTCACACCGTGCCAAGCGCTGGAGCGCCCAGAAAATGCCAAAATTCGGAGATTTTTGCTGCTGGAGACTTCGCTGCAGCTGAGATTTGGGTTTTCAGCATTTAAAAAAAGGCAAAGACCAAAAAAACCCAAAAAACAACACCCAAAAAACCACCGTGAGGCTGTTGATGAGGGGTAATTAATGGTAATTAATACATGGGGGGAAAACGTCAAGTTGGATTGAAAAGCAACTGCAAACTTCTTTATTTGTTATCTCTGTACCGAGCTTCTGGGTGAGACAAAGAGTTATTCCAATAAAAACGAAGTTATCCCAATAAAAGTTCTCCCAGTAAAAGTTCTCCCAATAAAATTCAAGTTATCCCAATAAAAAATTATCCCGATAAAATTCAAGTTATCCCAATTCCAGCTCGCAATTAGAGACAAGATCGAGGACTCCACGTGGAAAGCAGAGCAAACCAGCAAATAAAAAAATAAAAATCACCCGACTGATGAGGAATTCAATAGTAAATTGAGCATTTTTAAAGCAAAAATGCCTTTATAAACCTCAGACCAGAGAAACTTTAGAGAACTTTAGTGCCCATAATTCCCTATATTCCCATTTTGAACCTGAACTGCAGATGAACCACAATTAACAACCTTTACCAGACCTCAACATCTCCATTTCCACCCCCCCAAACCTTCAAGCACAACAAAACAACTTCACATTTGCTTTATCTCCTTTCTCCCACTCCCGATAACCTCAGTTAAATCTGGTCCTTTCCTCCCGGCTCCTTCCCTTCCCACACGGAAAATCCAGTTGGATCCATTTCTCTGAAAAGCACCACCACCTTCTTCCAGCCTCTTGTTATTTTAAAATCAGTTTATTTGTGCATTTAAGGGCACAAAAGCAGAACCCCCCAAGGTTCCTTTCCTTTCCTCCTCGCACGGAGGCTGCCCGAAAACTGAGGGGAAAAAACGCCCAAATCTTTGCTCATTTTGCAGTTTTTTAATCACTCCCTGCTCCAGGTTGATTAAAAGAAATCAACTTAATCCAGGCCCAGCGCCCAGCCAAGGGAAGATTTCTTTCAGCAGCTGGAGAGATCAGAAATAAATGGAATTATCGGAGCTGTTTTTATTTCTTAGCGGGGTATTTAGGGAGTTAATTCTAGTTTTGTATGGAAAAGGTTGAGAAGTGCTGCCGCTCCATAAAACCAAACCAAACTCCCCGAAAAGCGGAGTTTTGGATTTTTCCGCTCACACCAGGACTCGTCCTGCCTTTGTTCTTCCACCAATTTCATGTAAATTTGAATAATCTCCGGGCAAGGAGCTCTGGAAATCCTCACTAAACACTCTGAGAGTATTTATCCACCCTGATAAATGAAATAAAGTTCTGTTTTAAAAGGTTTCAGCTGCTTCAAGGGAGTGCCAACGGATCCCTGCTGCAGACTGGAATAAAAACATGGGAATAAACAGGTCTGGGAGTGGAAAATATTGGATAAACAGCAGTAATCAGAATTATTTTTGTGCATTGCTCAAAATTTGCCAGGTTTGTCCCTCTTGCTCCCCTTTAAACTAATCCTATAAAATAACAAAAGTTAAAATGCCTCTTCAGCAATTCTAAAAGGGACAAAAAATTACTGGATGTCGTGAGGTTAATGCAAATTCTCACTGCAATAAATGAAACTAAACTAAAACTAAACAAAATAAAATAAAATAAAACAAAACAAAATACAATAAAATGTAGAATATTTGCTTTTCTATCTTAAATCTAAAAAGAATTAAAAAATAAACCCGCCACAAACTGGTGGCAAAATGTTCAAGTTTTCCATTCTTTCACGGAAAACGTTTGATGCATTTTGAAATGTCAGACATAATAAAAATGAGAGTTGCTTGGTGGTTTTCAAACAAACCAACAGAGAATCTCTGCATTTCCCATAAAGGAGTTTATAAAAATGGTTTCCTTGTTTATAGAGCAGAGCTGAGGCGCTTCAGTGAGCTCCCAAATCCCTCATTTCCCCCCAAAACGGATAAATTCTGCCATGGAGCAAAAACGGCTTTTTCAATTTAATCTCTGAATTCTGTAACTACAGAAAATGTCTTTTCCCACCAAAATTCCTGAAGGTTTTTCCCTGTTTTATGTTTGGATGTCACGGCAGGCTGGGGTAGAAGAATTCTATCATTTATAATTAAATTCTGAATAATAACCTGGATTTAACAATGGGCACGGTTTGTTTCAGAGCCCAGAGCTCCGCTTTTATCCTCCTGGTTTAAAATTCCAAATAAAGAGCAAACTTTCTCCAAACCCATCCTGAATCCTGCAGTGAAACTGCAAATTAACCCCACAAAAATCTGTCTTACACACACACATATATAAAACTATATATATAAAAAAAGTATATATATATATAAAATATTTTTTTTTCCTACACTTAATTTTTAAGCCAGATTTAACAGAAATATTCCTGGTTTTCCTTATAACACTAATTTTTCTAGGGATAATTTAGATGGCACTGATCGCCAAGTCGTAGGATTTTCCCTCAAGCCTTTTTTAATCCTAATTTTTAGGACTGCTTTGAAAGAAAATTTCTCCATTTTCATCTGCTAAACTGCTACTTTGCCTAAAAATAAAGTTTTCAGAACGAAGAACATGGTGAGGGTTGTGTTTTTCATTAATTATTTCGAGGGACAAAGTTGAGAGCAGCTCTGCGAACACCCAATTGAAAAGTTTGTGCACAAAAATCCTCAAGCAAACCCAAAAAATCCAGCCCGTGAAATGCTTCTATTTAAGTATAATTAAGCATTTAAACACTTTTATTTTATCCATAAATAGAGTTTCCATAAATTCTCCGTGCTTCCAGAAATACCCTGGGATTTCACAGGCAGCTTGCACAAAGCACAATTGTTTCCAAACGATTCTTTCCCTTTTTGCTCCTAAAACCAGGAGCGAATTTAGGACAATTTACTACAATTCCTGAAGAAATATCAGTTGAAAATAATAAGAATTTCCCCTGGGAGCATCCGTGACCCCGCCAAAGGATCCTTTACAAGGAGCAGCTCGTTTCTCCCACTCCCAATTCCCTCCTCATTCCCTGAACAGCTGAGGATCATCTTCATGCTACTGCCCTCTACTGCTCCCGGATTAGGGACAGGGACAAAAATTCCTACCTTGGATCAATCTGGGACTGAGCAGCTGAAAGAAAGGATCTGAGCGCATTTAAACCCAGAATTTTCCAATTAAATGCCTTCTGTACTAATTAACAATTGCGTAAGACGGTTCTTGTCTCATTTGGGGTAATATCATATATTGAGTTTTGGGATCATGTATTGAGTTTTGGGATCATATATTCAATTTTGGATAGTATCTTCTTATCGAAGCTGCCAGAGGAAAAGTTCAGGAGAAGAAAATGCAATTCCTGCCCCATCCAAAATAGGAAAATGTGTAGGATTGGGATCCCTTCCCTCTCCCCAGAGGGGTCCCAGAGCATCCCTTTGACTCCAAACTCACCCCGGACACGCTCGTGTCCACAATTAGACAAAATTCCCATTTCTTTTGGAAAAGCAGCGTGGCAGAAGCGATCCTGCAGGTTTATCTCCTGTGCACACACAGATCCCACAAAAGCTCTTTGCACTGGTTGGCTTTTTCCTGGCAAACCCATCCTGGATTCTCCCGCTTTTCCCCCCTCCCCTACAGTGAATTAAATGCTGCAGTTGTCCCAATTTTTTCCTTCCTGGAGCAGAACAAATCGTTGGCTCTCCTGGAATACACACAATCCTATTTGGGATTTTAAAGGACATCAACTTTTCCATTTAAGAACAAGGCAATTAATTAAAGGCCATTTGCCTGGTGCCGTGTAATTAATCCCTAAACTGGAGAAACACTGGCTCTGGGGGTGTGGAATATGGAGTGGCTAAAACCAGAATTAAGGAATGGGAAACAGGAATTGTCCTGTTCTCCCTCTTTATATCCCAGGTGCATCCCTGGGGCACAGGACACACTGAACAATTCCCGGGATGACCAAAACTCCAAGGAAGAAAAGGATGGAGGTGGGGAAGAAGCAGAGGAGACAAACGTGGAAACCTCTGGCAATTCCTAAAGATAAAATGCAAAGACCAAAAAAAAAAAAACCAAGAATTCCCACTTCTCCGAGGTTTCAGGGCTTAGCTAATGTGAAGCTTTAATTATTTTTGCAGTTTGGGGTTTTTATTAAACGTGCACTGAAATATGAAACTTCCAGCTAATAGAACACATGTGGAGGTAGACAGAGCTCCTTCTGGAATGATTTCATTCCTTCCGTGGACAGTGATGCCAGAAAAACAAAATCTGAGTTCAGAGCAACTACCAGGACAGAGAAGGCAAGAGGGGGGAAAAGTTACAATCAGCAGGCGGCAAAATTCCGCAGAAAAGGCAGGATTTGGTGCCTGAACACCTCTGGCACCTTGGAGATTTCCCTGCTGACGTTTCATGGCAGGTTTGTGCCGCTTTCCGCCTCGGTTCCCAGGAACTTCCCGAGTTCCTGCTTTGTGCACCTTTCCCTCGGGATTGGGATGGAAAAGCTGCAGCAGCAGCAGCAGCAAAGCTCACCTGCACAGGGACCCCCAACACCTGCTCCGTGCACAGTAAATCAGGGAAACAGCAGCCCAGCAGGAATTTCACAGGCAATCTTCAGCAGCCAGGCTCGGATTCAGTTCCTCAGTGAGGACAGATTTATTATTCAGCTGAAAACACTCAGTCGCAGAAGCTCCACATTATTCCTGATTATCCATACTCCTGTGTCCCTGGGCAGGGTGAATTAGGCTTCAAAACATGCAAGGCAAAGCCTGGGAAATAATGGACAGGTGGGAAAACTCCGGGAGCAGCTGCCTGGAAGCCTCTGCTTCGCTCTGCGCTTCGCCGCCCTCACCCCGGGACACGTTCCGTGCTCTCATCCCGCTCCCCGTGCCAGGGAACACGGATCAGTTCCAGCTCCCAGCCTTAAACCACGAGCAGGGTTTGCTGAACCCGCAGACCTCAATCCTCCTGGGCAGTTTGAGGGGCTCACAGCCCAAATGCGGCAGCCCCAGAGCTCCCCTCTGCTCCCCCATCGTGGGAGTGCTCCTCACCCCTCCAGAGCCTCAGCTGCTGCTGAAGCTTTCGGTAATTAACGCTAAAAATCCCTTAAACGCCTGCTCGCTCCTGTTTTTTAATCCACCAAAAAATAACCATTTCCCAGCAAATACTTCTGGAGGAGCTGAGGGTTCCCGGGAAGGTTCCTGGCAGTGCTTAGCTGGTGATGCTCAAGGCACTGAAGTTCTTTCCGCACCAAAACGCAGCTGAGTGAGTGAAGGAAAAGCAAAAACCCAGCACTTCGTCCTTTGTTTTAACCAGAGTTCGGGAGCAAAGCTCAGAGCACAGCTGGTGAAAGAAAAACTCCACAAAACCTGGATGTTAAACCGATTTCCCACGGACGCGTGTACAGCCAACAACCACCGAGGCAGGAGCAAGGTTATCCCAAAGCTATGGTACAGATAGGCAGAGAACATGATTTAAATCCCAAAAAAAAGAGAATGAATCGTGGTTTTCTTGCCTATCTGGTGTGTGCCCTCACATAGATCACCGAGCACGTGGACACACAAATTTACACAGGGACAGGAAATTCAAGGGGAAAATAATGCTGTGAGGTTTTAATTACAAATAAATTCAATTTAATCCACGTGCCACGCTCAGAGAGATGTAAAACCACCCAGTATTGGCCCCGTAAGGAGGTGTGATTTGGACAGCAACATTTCACAGAGAAGGAAACAAGAACAGTAAGCACCAAAACAACATCTACAAAAAATCACCTTTCCCAGCCTCACTCCTGCAAAAGCACCTCTGATGCAGCCCTGAGCAAAGAACACCTTCAGGGGTTTATTTTCTTGTTTAAACTCAAATACTGCACACTGTCCAAAGTTCAGAGTGCTGGGAGCTGCTCCGAGCTCCAAACCCTGCTGACGGGGTTCAGAGCCTCCATCCCGGGCGGGATCCGAGGTGTCTCCGATTAATTCACATTCACCAGGAACCAAACAGTTCCTGACGCTCAGATTCCCGTGGCCGGGCCTGAAAGCTTCTTGCAGGAAGGTTTTTGTGCTCTGTTTCACATCTGAGATCAAACGTGAGCAGTTCTGCTGCACCCGACCTGGGAGTCCTGCTCAGTTCCGTGTTCGGTGACCCCCCATCCAAGGAAAGCTGCTTTTCCTCGCCTCGTGTTTGCACGAGCACCTGCCAAAAACCTTCCCATCAACAAGAACAAAAGCAGCTGGGCGAGATCCGCTTCTCTCAGGACAGCCATGCCACGAAAAATGAAAAAATGTGGGGGAAAAAAGAGTAACTGCTTCAAGGCCACCAAGAAATGTTGGGTTTGGGGGACTGAGGTGACAGAGAGCAGCCAGGAACACCTTGTGCTCTCTGTCCTCAATCCCCTTGGAGAGGGGAAGAGGCCAAAGGAGGGAGAAAAAAAGGAGGAAAACATCTTGCAGGAATGATGAACCAAGCTGGGCCAAACATTAAATATTTCCATCACGTTTTGCGAGTTATTTGTTTCAGCAAGAAGGCCCCAGAGCGGGTTTGACTCTTTAATAAAAACAGGCACTAAAAACGGGGGATTACCCCAATTCTGCATCAAAGACCAAGGAAAACGCTGCTTAAGCTCAGTTCTGGTCCTACCTGCCCATCCTGGCCCACGTGGACTTGGTGTATCTGCAGGTTTCCCTGGAAAAGGAGAGAATGGAAAATCAGCACAAGTTTGGGATTTCAAAAGCTGCAAAAAATCTGTTTCAATATGAAGGAAATCAACGTGAAGGAAATCCATGAATTTAGGAAGTTCTGCTGAAGGTTCTTTTGGCAATTGAGCTCCAATCAGCCTCAAAAGCAAAGAAGTTTCACCCCAGCATGTTTTGATTTTGGAAGTTACTGGATAATCTATTTTTATGCAAAATTTTTCTGAGGTAAAACTTTTGGTTTTCCTTCTTTATATAAACCTGCAAATTGAAATCTAACCCTTACTAACCCAGAATTAGCAATATAACACTTTCACAGGTATGCAGAGCTATTTGCTTTTTATTTTATCCTCACTCCATGCTGAAAACCAGCACAGTTCTATTACAGGGATTACATCTATTACCAAAAAAAAAAAAAAAAAAAAGAAGAATCTTAATAAAGCAAAGTATTTTAAGCTCCAAATAAAGAAATCTTTATGACATGAAGTTTTTATTGTGGTGCTCACAGATGTCTTTCCAAAAGTACACTTGGATTAAGGAAAGGCAGCTTCCCAAGCAGAGCCTTGCAGTGACACAGCACATTTCGGAGGACAAAATCCCAATTTTCGTGCTGCTTCTCCTGCTGGCAGCTCCTCTCTCACTTGTGTACATTGTCATCCGTTTAAAACCAGATGTTTTCATCTGTCAGGGACAAAAGCAGCCCTTGAAAGTCCCGTGGACAAGAAGAGCCAAAGGATGCAGGGTGTGCTGGAACCTCAGGAGCCGCTCCAACAATCACTGCTGAATCAGCAGGTTTTTAGTGGTTCTTTACCCGAAAACTCCTTCACTTTTATGGCAGCACCACACATTAGAGCCAGGATATTTTAATCCTTTCTTCTCTCTCTCCAGGCCTGACGGGCCCTTCAAAGGACAAGCCTTTAACTATAATATTTATAGAATTTTTATGATAATATTTATTCTCCAGTAGCTGCCTGTGTTAACAATATTCCTTCACAAAGTGGTTTTATGAGCTGTGATTTGGGTTCTTTGGACAGGGATTAAACTAACCCAGGCAGATCCACTTCCCAGCGAGGGAAAAACCTTGACAGGGAAATGGGACAGATTCAAATTGTTGCCTGTATTAATGTTTAACCTGATTTTTCTATTCCTTCTTCATTTAAACAAAGTGCAAGAGAAATCCAAGAGCAGTTTTAGCAGTCGGGATATTTTCAAATGACCAATAACTGCAGCAAATACACAGGGAAATCCACCTGGATTTGGGAGCTGAGCCAAAATTGAAGGCTTTAGGTTTAAATTTATCCATTTCCATTTTTCCATCCAATTCCACTGCACTATTTTTCTGGAAACAAAATAAGGAGTACAAATCCTGCAGTGCCAGCTGAGTTGGTCAGGAATGAAGGGTACATTCGTTCTGGAATATTTCTTTATTTAGATGGTGGCTGAAGGTTTCTCCAACTCCTGTTCAACCATTAAAGGCCCTGAGTGTTCTGACCTCGTTTAGTTCATCAACCTAAACAGAATAATTTCATTTTCGTGGCAGTGCAGGCACCCGAACTGTTTCCTGTTAAACTCTCTAACTACTGAATTCCCAAAGATCATCGGCCCCATGGAACAACCAACAAACCAACACACCCTGAGATGTTCTGGGTGGTGAGGGAGGGAAGAATAAATCAAAATGATAAAAATAAAATTAATGATGATAATAATAATAATAATAGTAAAGAAATTTTTAAAACCCAGAAGTAGCAGGCTCTAAACCACATTTAATCCTGCTTCCAGCACACCCCTCTCATTTTTGCTCAGCTCTCAGGGGTCCCGTTCCACAGTGAGACCCCCCAGGCTCTGCTCACCTCGCTGTCCTGCGTGATCTGCACCTGCTCTCCCTGCGGCACCTGGGCTATGTGGAGATGGCCCTGTGGGATCCACAACAAAAGAAAACACCAAGGAGCATCAGAGGAAAATCACAACTCGAGGAAGCAGCTCCGGCCTCGGAGGCAGCAGAGTTTCACGGAGGGAAGCGAACGTTTGTGCGGTGAAACGGCTGCAGAGAGACTGGAAGAAGCAAAGCGCATCTGCACTGCCCCAGCTTTGGATGGAAGCAGAAGCACAGGGAGTTCGACCAAGGACTGCTTCATTTCCACTTCAGGGGAAGGAAAACAGGCATGACAATAATCATAAATGACATTTAAGAAGTGTATTTTTCTATTTTCTTTTTGACTGGTACACAAAGCCTGGGGCTGACTTGCTTTCCTGATTGAAACTTTAATTCCATTTAAAGAACTGGAAAACTCAGTTTTCAAACAGATACAGCAACACTAAACATCACCAAGAGTGAGGTTTCCAAAGGTATCTCATCATCCATTTTTGCTCATTCACTGGAGCACAGACCATGCTAAGGCCTCTCAGCTGCTGAGATTTGGCAGGAAATCATTAATTTGAACGATTCCCCTGATTTATTTTGGTGAGAGTCTGCCCTGATGGTTTTAATCCTGCAATATTTGGTATTGCTGCCCATTCCCACCCCTCCAGCCCGGTCCCATTTGATCCCAGCACGGAGAAGAGTGGCTGGAATTCCTTGTGCATCCTGCCCAGCCCAGCCACTGTGATTTACCTGAGGGGAGATTGGATTCTAAATAACCTCCTTGAGGTTTTATAAAGCTTTGTGTTCATTTTAATATGCCTGCATGAGATTAAAGATAATCATGTGGAATTCTGTCAAAGGCCCCTCTGATTTTATAACACAAGAACAATTGCCTGTGATTTTCAAAGACACACAGATCCCTCTATTTCCAACAGTTTCATTTCCTTTGGGAGGAAACTGGCTATTTATAGGGAGAAAAACCACGCTGAAAGTGTCCCTCTGACAATAGGGGCTGGAGAGAAAATTATAGCACTGCCCAGCCCAGGGGGAGATTAAAATCACTTTCCTTCCTTCACATCAAACTCTCAGGGCTCCCAGGAAAAAGATGGAACGTTCAGAAGATCCATCTGTAGTGGGTTTTTTCCTGGATTCCACTATTTGAAGGATAATTAGTATGTCCAGACCTTTTAATGAGGCAAATTATTATCACTTCCACCTATAAACGAACCGTTTGTTCTATTAAAGTCATATATTTCCTGTAATTTTCCTTTCTATCTTGTCTTTCAAGACTTGAAAAATACTTTTCACTCATCAATTAAATCTCCCCCACAGATCCATAAGAAAATATGCTTTTAAAGTCTACATAGAATTCAAAAGAGAAAGAAATTCCCAGGATAATATTGGAAAGTTATGGCAAAAGTGAAGTGGAAAAGGAAGATTTCCACCCAGTTCCTGCAGAAAGAGAATTATGTCACTGAGGACACTTTGTAAAAATAATTTGAATTTCAAACAACCCTTGTAGTGCCCTGTTGGACACAAGAATTAAAGTGAAGGTGGTTTTTTTCACTAAAACCACAGATAAAAATCATCAGGCCTGAGTGGTGGTGGGAGTGTCAGCCTTAAAAATTTCAATATTTAGAACTTTCACTGATAGACACGGAGCTAAATGAACACACATGGGAAGGACTCAGCTCCCAGATGTTCACAAACGCCTGAGAATGCAGTTTTACAGAAAAACAAACAAATAAATGTGATTTTGTTGTGGAAGTCACACCAGGACTACCTCTGAAGTGTAAATCGCTGAGTAAACACAGCTAGGAAAAGGCTGATAATTCT
Organism: Callaeas wilsoni; assembly: GCA_013398955.1. Classification (NCBI taxonomy): domain Eukaryota; kingdom Metazoa; phylum Chordata; class Aves; order Passeriformes; family Callaeidae; genus Callaeas; species Callaeas wilsoni. The sequence goes on from VWPU01010804.1 coordinate 41,900, forward strand.
CTATATAATAATCAAAGTGCATTAATTGGCACTGATTGTGTGAGGAAATCCTGCATGGAGTTTTTTGTCAAATAACTGATTTTTTTTTTTCCCCCATAAGCCTCCAGTGTTTATTTTCTGGGGACCTTAAGTGACGGCAGGTTATGATTTCAAAATCAAAAACCTGCAGCTGAAGCAAAGCTCAGGCTGGTTTGGGAGGGAGGGATTTAGGAAAAGCTGAGGACATACTACTTGGACTTGTCCGTCCTCTCCAATCTGGTGGATCTGGACCTGCTGAGCGTTGGCCAGGGCGTAGTGCAGGGCCTGGGGCTGGTTCTGCTGCATCTCACTGGAAGCTGACACCGAGCTCTGGGATCCCTCTGGAAAAAAAAGAGACCAAATCCCAGCGTTATTTCATGGGCAAATCCCAAAGCATTCCCAAAACCCGCGGGAAACAAACGCGGCCGGCGGGTGCAGCTCATTCAGCCGTCATATTCCTGTGCACGGAGGGTGTTTGCTACAAATCCCACAGGGAGAGCACCTGTTTTAAAAAAACCCCACCTTTTGGATCTAAATCACAGATTTTGGAGCTGTAAAAGTCCCATCAGAACAAAACCACGGAGGTTTCCTAAGGAATTCAATGGGTTTTGTTCCCCTGAGAGGCTGAGAACAATTTCTGCCACCACCACCCCAAGGGCACCTTTAAAAACCCATCCTGCCTACCCTGAGAAATGAAATTATCAGATAAATAAAGGGAATATCCCAATTTTTTGGAATCTCCACGATCCAATCCCTATCATTCATATTGACACACGTGAGGTCTGGAATCGTACTTTAAAAACTCATCCTGCCTACCCTGAGAAATGAAATTATCAGATAAATAAAGGGAATATCCCAATTTTTTTGGAATCTCCAGGATCCAACCCCTATCATTCATATTGACACACGTGAGGTCTGGAATCGTATTTTTGAACCTCAAAATGACAGGTGGATTTCTTGATTTATTTAATTTAAACACAACTCACACTGCAGACTGGAAATGCCCCAAAAAGGGAAGGTTAAATATTAAAAAATGAGAGTTATCTTCATGTAACAGGGACAAAAACCACCAGGAAAACCTCAGTGGGATTTCCAGAGGGTAAAAACTTGCATTGGACACATCATAGATCCATTTTGAGGTTTTCCAGCTGCAGGGAAAGGATTCTTCCAAATGTATGAGGCAAAAGGCAAGTAAAAGGGACAGAAATCATTAATTTTTAATATCTCTACTTAATACACCAAGATTTATTCTGCAAACACGCTGTTAGTTCGGCAGGAATGAGCTTCATCCACTCAAGTATTTTAATGGGAATGTTCTTCAATAAAATCAGCCATTTAAGGGGGGTTTTTTCCCTCCTGTCTGCAAATGTTTGGGCAAGGAGATAATTTTGAGGTTTAGGTCTGAGCATGGGAACTGGGAACTCCAAACCACCAAGCCAATATTTATTTATTTGCTGAAAAGTTGAGTTGTTTAACAATTCGGGCAGCTCTGATTCTGTTAACGAGCTGGAACACAGAATTCCAACCACAAACTTCCACGGGAACTGAGGAGAACACAACAAATCCACGTTTTTGCCGCCTGTTGGACACTCCTTTAACCCCTCACGTCTGTGCAGGTCACTGCGGAGCTTCAGAATTCCTTAAATGCAGCCTGGTTCCACCCTGTGCAATTCCAGCTTTTCCTGCACCCTTGTCAGTTGGAATTTGCTGCACAGAATTCCAGATGGGATTGGGAAATGAAAGTGCTGAGCATTGGAGAAAAACTGCCCCATCGGCCAAATAAAAATGGGAATTTTCCAACTGGGATGCCATTGGCTTTGTCATGGCCACAGGAAGGAAGGGATATCCTGGAAAAATCCTTACCTGAGCCTCTGTCTTCCACTTTTCCTCTCATTTCCATTACTTTATTCCGAATATTTGATGCAATTCATTTCTCTATTTTTTAATTTACAAATACCATTTTGTTGGGATGACTGAGAAAATCTGCTGCCACTCATCCGCTGCTTCAGGGCTCCCAGCAGGATCCCCTTGGGATTTTGGGGAACAAATCCCCTCAGGATTCTGGGGAACAAATCCCCTCAGGATTCTGGGGAATAAATTCCCTCAAGATTTTGAAGGACAAATTCCCTCAGGATTTTGAGGGACAAATTGACTTGGGATTTTAAGGAATAAATTCCTTCAGGATTTTCAGGAACAAATTCCCTCAGGATTTTGAGGGAAAAACTCCCTCAGGATTCTGAGGAATAAATTCCTTCAAGATTTTGAAGAATAAATTCCCTCAAGATTTTGAAGAATAAATTCCCTCAGGATTTTGAGGAACAAAGTCCATCAGGATTTTGAAGGACAAATTCACTCAGGATTTTGAGGAATAAATTCCCTCAGGATTTTGAGGGATAAATTCCCTCAGGATTTGGTCTTTCCATCGTGTTTCCCAGTCTCTCCCTATGGAATTCAACTGANCCTCAAGATTTTGAAGAATAAATTCCCTCAGGATTTTGAGGAACAAAGTCCATCAGGATTTTGAAGGACAAATTCACTCAGGATTTTGAGGAATAAATTCCCTAAAGATTTTGAGGGATAAATTCCCTCAGGATTTGGTCTTTCCATCGTGTTTCCCAGTCTCTCCCTATGGAATTCAACTGAGCTGAGTTACAACTTGACATCAGCCAAACCCCAGTGTGCAAATACAGAATCTTTCATTTCTAGTCTTTATTTTCTGATTAAGTTATGGGATACAAGATCATCAAAGTAATAAAACCCTCAGCAGATAAATATGTATTTTTTATATATTTATGATATGCGTATTTTGAAATATATTTTTAATTATAAGGCCCAAAAGTCTTGATTTTTAAGTCATTTTTGGCTTCAGAAGACAGAAATTATTGTTCTTTTTGGAGGTGCAAGAGGAGCCACAGCCTGGATGGAATCACCCTGGACCTCTCCTGTGGTCACCTGCAAATAGATTTAAATTTGGCTTCACTGCAACAACCAAAATTGGGTTTTTTCTTTATTTTTTTCTGGGAATTTTTGGTGGTTTTTTTTTCTTCTTAGGAAGAAGGAAGAGAGAGGCTTCAGCTACATCTGAAAACAAAACATCCTTTATGAGTCTTGTTTTTCCCCTCTTCATCTCGGAGCAGACAAAGGGAATATTTATCCATTTTTATAAACACTCCCCACTACAAACAAACACAAACACGAGGAGCGCACACGGCTCAGGGAGAGGAGCCGTCAGCAGCGACAAATCCCGGGAAACCACCGAGCCTCACATTCCCAGTTTGGAGCTCCCGGAGAAGCCCTGGCAGGAGGAGCCGCAGCTGAGCTCCTGCTCCAGAATTTTCCACGGGCTCCCAAGGGACAGCTTGGACACGAAGCCAAGAGCTCCTGCAGTGCCACGTTATCCAAGGCATTCCCAAAGAACCTTCAAGGATATGTGGGTTTCATTCTCAGCTGAAAGCACTTTTCAAGGCAAAACCTTTGGCGTTTCCTAATCCCTTCCTATTTATCAGCAGAGGATTTTCAATTTCATGGAATCGTGGAATCATTAAGGGTGGAAAAGACCTTTAATTCCAAAGCCACCACCATGGTCACCACCGACCATGTGCACAGGTGCCACATCCATGGCATTTCTGGACATTTCCAGGGATGGAGACTCCACCACTGCCCTGGGCAGCCCCTTCCAGTGCTGGACAACCCTTCCCAGGAAGGAATTTCTCCTGATTCCAACCTGAACTTGGTTGCAGCTTTAAGGACATTTCCTCTCGTCCTGTCCCTTGTTCCCTGGGAGAAGGGCCGGGCACCGCTTTGGAAGGGACAGATCCCACAGCAGGAGGGATCCACACTCGGGAATTGTGGAATTAGAAGTTGTTTCCAGGTGCCCAGAGCTCCACCCTCGCACCTCTCCTTACCAACAGGGATGCATCTCCTTGTCGTGGTCCCAGCAAGGGAAGGTTAACGGATGGATGAACCACCCCCAAACCCAAAAAGCAGGAAGAGCATTCCAGAACAATGGAAACAAACCCGTGAACCATCACCTCCCCCTGCCTCGGCCCCCAGCTGTGTGGAACAGCCCCGAAGATTTGGCTGCACATCCAGTTTTTAATGTGACACCTCAGCACAGGCCTGAATCTAGACATAAATCCCAAAGTCAGGGAACTAATTTCAGATTCCAACATGGAAAACTGTGATAACAGCTCGAACAATCTGAAGAGAAATGAAAAGAAAGGAAGAAGGCACTTTTCAATTAATCCTCCTCCCAAATCCCTCATTTCCTACGGCCTTCCCTGCACAGACTCCAACCCTTTCCAAAGGAATATCCAGTGAAATTATCATGGCAGCCACGTGGGTGTCTCTGGTTGGGAAAAAACACGGGAAAAACACACCTTAGGGACTGAAATGTTGGCTCCAAGAGCAGAGCAAACCACGGCAATCAACACCTCTTTTCCAAAAAAAGGCAATGGATTCAAGCAAAGAGCCAGGGAAAATCAGGAAAACCAACTTCTGCCTGAATTTAACAGTCAATTAAGTGTAGAAAAATCTTAATTAATATCTCTGGGAGTGAAGGATAAAGAAAATCCATTTATGTTTTCCCACCAGGCTCCCCGGACATGATTTTCCCTGCAGGCTGATCCCCCTTGATCACCAAATTCCAAGCCCAGAGCCTTGGAGGGTCTGTGGGCTCAGCCTCCTGCTTTGCTGTCGTTTCCAGAGTTAATTTTTCCATGTGATAAACAGAGCAGAGAGGAAATCTGTTGTCACTTTTAACCACACTCCAATCAATGCCACATGCTCCAGGAACTGTTAATCCCAACAAGCAGGAAAAGGCTCCAAGATTTGACATTTCCAACAAGTGCAGAGGAGCGAATTTGAACGACAATCCTGTTTTGATGCAAATAACTCAGAATTACTTATGCTGTGTGCAATAATTCATTTTAAAAATCAAGAAATCCCAAATAAATGAGGTTGGAAGTGGCTTCTGGAGATGATCTAATCCAGTGTCCTTCCTCAGACCATGGGAAACCAGAATTGGTGGCTTTGGGCTGCATCCAGGTGGATTTTGATGTCTCCAGGGATGGTGACAACCTGTTACTGTGTTCGGTCATCCCTAAATTCCTCAGAGCCAGGGAAACCAAAGTCAGGGCACAGCTGAGTGAGTTTCAGGCTGCCATTTTTATATTGTTTTAAATTCGGTGAATTAATTGCTGCTAAAAACAGCTGTGAAAATCCCAGTCCTGCCATTCATGGGAAGGATGTCCAGCACTGCAGTGAGCAGGATTTGGGAATATCTCAGGAAGTGCTCCAGGTTGGATGGGGCCTGGAGCACCCCGGGATGCTGGAAGGTGGCCCTGCCCATGGCAGGGGTGGGATGGGATGAGCTTTAAGGTCCTTCCCAGCCAAACCAGTCTGTGATTCCACGATTTTTTGAATAGGAGCCTGAGGAGAGCAGCAGGGAAGAGCTCAGAGAATGTTAGGGAAGAAACTCCAATGCTGCATCCCCACATCCTTCCCAGGGAAACCTGCTCCAGGTTTGCTGCTGATCTCCTGAGTGTCTGTCCCCTCCTGCTCCCACAGCACTGCTGAAATCCCAAAGGTTTGGGGTGGTTTGGGTTGGGAGGGACATTAAAGGGCCATGGGCAGGGCCACCTTGCCCAGCCCAGGTTGCCCAGGAGTGAATTCAGGTGGTTCTGTACCCACGGAACATTTTACTCACAAATCAGTTTAGTGGAATTCAGGGGGAAAATGGATCTGCAGCTTAACCACAACAAGAAACCCATCCAAACTTATGATCCTACAGCCTTCAGGAGACAGGAAACCACTGACTCTGGGTTTTACAGCTCCACACAGGTGTCTCCAAACCTCCAAAACAGATTAAAGATGAATAATTTGAATAATAAATCTCAACACCACTCAAGCAGCACAGGCTAATGAGCACAGGCTGTAATATCCACCTACTGCTGCCTTTTTATCCTGAAATACTGATTGCTAAGAGTCTAAAAATCCCATCAACATAGAGGGCTTATGGTTATCATTACATTGATTAGTTGTTTTAATTTGAGAATTTTGGATGCAATTCCCTGTTCCAGCACATAAAATTTTCCATTGAAAGCAGATTTTGTCATTCTTTGCATGAGATACAGTGGTTAGTGTTAACATGCAACCAAAAATTTTATGCAGGCAAATAAACTGACTTCCTTTTCTTTGGGCTGCCTTCCAAAGCCCTGTTTTTAATATATAATATACAAATGTCCCAGAACACTGCTTTATATTAAAAGCATGAGCCAGAAATGTCCTCAGAGAACACTCCTGAGGTCAGGATTTTTCATTTGTTATTATTATCCAGGCCTCCATACCTAGATGGAAAGATGGAATCACCTACAACACATTTCATGTCTGCAGAGGAAAACACTTCAGGACCAGCATTTAGCACGTCCCACTGGATGGTGTGAACACACCGGGAAGGATTTAGTCACTCGATTCCTCTCAGGAACAGCAACTGCAGCGAGATTTGGACTTTGTGCTCGAAGAACTGAGCGTGGTAAAAATACGACACGGGATAGCACAGAGCTGCAGGAGCTGGATCCGTGGGCTTGGACAGAGAGCTGGGTTAGGTGGGATATTGGGAAGGAATTCTTGGCTGGGAGGCTGCTGAGGTCCTGGCACAGGTTCCCAGAGAAGCTGTGGCTGCCCCTGGATCTCTGGCCAGGCTGGAATAACCCGGGACAGGGGAAGGTGTCCGGCACTGGGTGAGCTTTGAGGCCCCTTCCCACCCAAACCATTCCAGGATTCCACGTTCTCAGCAAAGCCAGGCAGCCAAATTAACATTCAGGCACCTTGGAAACCGACTGGGATTTATTATTTTTGGGGGGGAGGTTTGGTTTTTACCTGAGCCACTGTAGGAGGAGGAGGAAGGTGTTCTCCTGGAGAAGCTTTTCACAGCCAGGCTCTGCCCTCGCTGCTTCCTCCTCCAGGCTGTCCTGCACTTGGAGTCGATGCTCTGCTTGATGCGGTACCAGTCCGACTCCGTGATGCCAAATTTGTAAAACAGGTGGCCTGGAACGATGGAAAACAGGGATAAAAACCAGCACCAGCCTACGTTTTCCAGAAAACGCACCCAGTCCCACACACGAGGTCACCGCCGCTCTGAACGTGTCACACCAGGCTCTGCACAAGTGCAAAGACTCCCAAAGCTGTGCAGTGGCATGAATTCAACAAGATTTATTCCCAAAACTCAGCAATTTTTCATTTGCACAGTTCTGGATGTAAAAAATGCCAGAAGTCCATGGAATTTTGTCACCTGCACTTTATCTGTGGAAGCTGCACTGTTACAGCCAAACCATCAGGAGGATCCAGCACTCCGAGCCAAAGCTGGATCAAGGATTATTTCCCACTGACAGTGCCCCACAGAAGTCTGATTGTACCAGTACAGAACTGCCTCCTGCTGAAGCAGGAAACGGCATAAAACTCCCGATAAAGAGAAAAAAAAACCTACTCTTTTAAAGCTCAGTTCAAAATTGATCCGAATCCAGTAAAAACACGACTCAGAATGAGGATCCTCTGCAAAGTTACTCCCAGAATTCAGGCACTTTAAGAGCCACAGGATGCACTTTGCAGCCCTTGGCACTAAGTTGCCAAAGTGTTCCATAAACACAGCCAAGACTGGCTTTAAAATTGGGAATTTAACTGGGAATGTTGTGCACTGTCAGCTGCTCCAAGGTCCTTCAGTTATTCCACACTTTCCCCATTTCACTGTCAGCTTCTGAGGGGTTTGGATTTTCCAAAAGCACCAACACCTGAGAGCAAAAAATTCATAACCCCCATGGTTGCAGAATAAAAAAAAAAACGACCTGAAAAATCCTGACCTTATTTGCCCATGTTAAAAAGAGGGAGAGGGATTTTTATATGGGCAGGACAAGGGGGAATGGATTTAAACTGACAGAGGATGGGTTAGGTGGGATATTGGAATGAAATTCTTCCCTGTGAGGGTGGGGAGGCCCTGGAAGAGATTCCCAGAGAAGCTGTGGCTGCCCCTGGATCCCTGGAAGTGTCCGAGGCCAGGTTGGAGCACCCTGGGGCAGTGGAAGGTGTCCCTGCCCTGGCAGGGGTGGAATTAAATGAACTTTAAGGTCCTTCCCACCCAAACCATCTCAGGATTCTCTGATTGAAGCCTCCTAAATTCAAGCAGAACTCTGTGAACATTCAACAGCCTCTAAACCTCCGGTCCTCCTAAACTCAGCACTGAACAAGCCAAGGCTGCCAGAGATGCTTTTACTCCACAGGACCAAGCTTAAAGAATCTCTAAAATTCTCATTTTCCTTTCCCTACCCTGCAAAGTAAAGTGATCTTTTCCACTTACTGGGCTTTCCATCTCGCTCTCAGATGGGCTCCTAATCCTTGAAGGACTTGCTTAAGCTCTTGTATATAGAATCTAAAGAACAGGATATGGGCTGCTCCTGCAAGACAAATGATTCGAAGCCCGGAGCCACAAAATTCCAGGTTTGCACAAACTAAAAGCTCCGCAGTTTCCTCTGCATTACAAACGAGCCCAGAGTCCTCAAAACCTGAAATTTGCAGAGCCAAGTGGAGAACTGGATCTCTTGTGGCATCATTCTTTAAAATAAAATTTATTTAAAGCATTATTAAAGCATTGATGCTTTAATTTTTTTTTTTTAATTTTTTAATTTGAAATAAAGGGGAGAACACACATGAGGAAAACACTGGAACCCAAAATCTAATCCAAAAATGCTTTAAAGTGCCCAAGACTTCTCCCTTTCAAGTGACAGCAGGAACTCAGAGAACTTTACAGCCCTGTGTGGTGTCTCCAAAATGGGAAAGGAGGAAAATGGGCTGAAATTCCCCCCTGCTGCTTTGCACAGGTGTCAGCAAAAGGATTTTCAGGATTTAACCCCCGAGCCCGCACTGCTCAGCCTCAGCCATTGCGACGGCGCACTCCCAGAAATGCTCAGCGATGTTTGCGGGGGTGGCCAATAAAATCAGTGGTGTTTGAACTCCTGCCCCACCCTCGGGAGGCACAAAAGCACCTGGGAGTCCCGCAGGAAACACCAGCACAGGCTCTGCGTGAGCTTGGAGAAGAAAATCCGGATTTTGTTCACAACTGCATTTTAATGACCTTCACGGTGTGTTAGTGGCTGAACTGCAGGCAGAGAAAATCCCAGGGACAAGCTGCCTGGCTGGGAATTTTCCTTATTCCAGAGTAATCCGTGGGATGTTCCAGGATGACGTTTGATTCAAAGAGAAATAAAAGCCATATCAGTTATTCAGGACAGGAGCCTCGGGTGCAGGGTGAGGAACAGGCTGAGCACCAGAGCTGGGACACAAAACATCCCCAAAGGTGCTTTACTGAGGAAAAAAACCTTCAGAAAACGGAAAGAGGGGAGGTTTAGAGGGAATGTTGGGAAGGAAGCCTTCCCTGGGAGGGTGGGGACGCCCTGGCACAGGCTCCCAGAGCAGCTGTGGCTGCCCCTGCATCCCTGGCAGTGCCCAAGGGCAGGCTGGAACAGCCCGGGGCAGTGGAAGATGTGGATAAATTTTAAATCCCTGCATCCCAAACCATTCCACGATTCTCCCTCGTGATCAAACTGGTCATTAATCAGCGTGATAAGGAACGGCCAGGAAATGCTGGCAGACACAGCTCCAGAGGAAACCAAGGAAAACACACAGCAGCCTACCCAGGGCAGGGGCAGGCAGGAAGACTTTAGGCTACAGGGCCCTAAACCATCAGGGACAGATTCTCCAAGCCAGGCATCCTTATTTCTTTCCCTTAATTCATGAAATTCCCCGCTGCTGTCAGAGGTGTCAAACTGGTCTAGACGAGCAGCGCTGTTTGCAGAGATTTTTAGCACAACTGCAGACCCAGTCACGTGCAAATCAGGCCCGAAAAACGAACCCTAAAGCACCAAGATAGCTGACAGAAAAGCAAAATTAATTTCAGATGTAAAATCTGTGCAGTTGCTATCACAACCTAAAATGCTGTTTTACAACAAGACATTTCCTACCAGGAAAAAATCTCAACCTAAAGGCAGCAGAGGAGTTTTTAAGCAGATAAAAAGCTCCCAGTGCTATTAAAAACATGATTTACCTGCAGCAGAGAGAGAAATGCCCAAAACGTGTGCACACAATAGCAGAGGAGGGGAGCGTGCTGACTCTGCTCCCCATCCAAAAATGATTCCAAGCAGGAGAGCTCCCAGCTGCCTCATTCCCGGCACGTCAACCACCAAAGACACTCAGAAAAGCAGGATATTGGAAAGGAGAGCTCTCACCCGGGGAAAGCCAGAGGAGAGAAAAGACAGGAATGCTTCGGGGAGAAGGGATTTGACTCTTTTTGGACCATTTACTCCCAAAAGCTGTATCAAACACTGACATTTTACACGGCAGAGCATCCACGAGCCACGGAACAACACAGCAAAAATCCAGTCAGGAATTTAAATCAGCACTTGGACCAAAAGACAATACTTTGGAAGATGGATGCCCATAAAAGAAGAATAAAGTACAGGATTCAGATGATTTAAGACAGGCTGAGTGTGTTTTTACTGATCTTTTTAGGGATGGTGTCTCAAAAAAAAAGTTTTAAACACTAAAAGCCCAAAGTTTGCTTTTTTTTGGGGGGAGCCTCATTTCCTGAATGAAGCTTTCCATGAAAAACACACCAGAGACTGAAAAATAATTCCGTGATTTAATAAATTGCAGGACTTTGGGTGATTTCTACACACCAGAGAGATCCTGGCTGCAGCTTGAGAGATAAAAAGGGCTGCAAAGAGAATTCAGGAGACACCTGGGGGGAAAAAAGGGAAACCAAGGATCAACATTCCAATCTTAGCAAGGAAAAGCTCAGGAAGAAGGCAAAAATCAGGAAAATTCAAGTCAGCTTTAAAAGCCAACAGGTGCAGCATGGTGAGCCTGGATCAGAAACACAGGGAGAGATTTGGGGGAGTTAAAACTAAAAAGAGCAACACGAACAGTTCTGAAATGAATCTTCCTGTGGTTCTTAAAAGAAACAAAAAACTTGGAGATGCAAAGGAAAAAAAAAAGCTTGGAAATGCAAAGGAAAAAAAGGTTTGATTTGGTACAAACACAGAGGTTGTGTCTGAAATGATTCAACGCTCCCAGATTTTTGGAGGATCTGATGTACAAAATAAGGAGAGAAAGGGTTGGGGTTTCCTAAAAACCAGGACTAATTACAAACTGAGAAAATCCCAGGAAAACAATGCCCCTGAGGAATAATCGTCTCCTTCTTAAAGGTCAGGAGTCAGCGAGCAGACAAAACAATCCCCACAAAACATGAAACTGTAAAGAAATCGAATTAAGAACAAATTGAGGAGGAAGAGAAGACATTTGTGAGTCAAAGCCAGATGAAATATTCCATCCTGGTCCCACACTCAGAACCAGCTCCTAAAAAACAAACTCCATGCCAGGACTTTCATTCGTACACTCCGAGTTTGTGCTGCTTCCCATTCTCCACAAATCCCAGATTTCCTTGGAAAATTAAAAGGTAAATCAGTATTTTCATGGACAGAGTTAGGCTGAGGTGGCTCAGAAATTCCTGTTGGTTTTGGTGCATTTGGAAAGATTTGGGAAAGTGCAGCGCAGAATCCAGCAGCCACACGTATAAAATACAGATATATTTATATTAAATACAGAATCCAAGCAGTTTTGGGTCCCTGCTCCTTCATTTTCCAATTCCCTCTCATTTTTAAAGGCTAAAGAAAAGCAACAGGACAGGGAATTCATCATTTAAATGCTCAAAGTGATGGACAGAATCCTTTTAAATGGATCCTACAAGAAACAAAGGCTTCAGCGCCTGCCTGCTCGGAGAGGAGAAGGGGCTGATTTTTGGGGGTTTTGGCTCCCAAAATTCATTTTTTCTCAGCAGGGTCATACATTTGGCGTCCTTTTGATTAAACCAAGAGCACATGACAGCAAAAGCTGCTGCTCTAAACACCGGGGGAGCAGAGGAAAAGCTGAAGCACCTCTGGAATTCCTCCTTGAGCCTTCGGGCTGTGATTCTCCAGCCCTCATCCAGGGCTTGCCCTGCTCACACTGAAATGGTTGGAAAACAGGAATTGTTTGCTCGTTTGACAGCTGGGGGGGATGATCTCCACAGCTGGGAGGCACTTCCCCCTCCAAAATTCGGGATGTTCAGGTTTGGGATGCAGGAGGGGAGGGATGGCAGAGCCTCGGAGGCTCCTCCAGTGTCGCACACCTGGAACATCCATCCCGTCACCAAAAATTCCCTTTCCACGACACTGCTCTCATCCACAACAGCCAAAAAGAGACGGGAGGAGCTGTTGGGAACTCGGAGAGAGGGAGGAGGGAAGGCAGATTCAGCTCCCAAGTCGTTGCTCTGTTCATTAATATTCTTTTAGAATATTTGTCTTAATATTTCATCTTCAACAAGCCATAGATTCAGAGGAGACAGGAAAATTTAGATTATTTTTAAATGCCTTTGTTCTTCGAATTAAAAGAACCCTAGCAGAAGTTTCAAAAATGAAAAAATAATGTTAATTTGGGATCTAGAATCTCCAAATTCCACCCAGGAATCCTGTTCCAGAGCAGGAGAGCTCCTACCCTCAGTCACACCTCAGCACCTCTCTGGAAAAGCAGCCAGGCTATTTTTACCTATTTTACAACGAGCAGAACCTGTTTTATTCTCATTTATGGAAGGAGCCATCAGCATTCAAATATTGCCATCTAGTGGGGTGCAAAATTCCGGGTCTGGCAGGAAAAAAAGGATTTTTATCCATTCCTGGGTTTGCTCCATGCCAACTCCCCACAGGACACACTGAGTGCTCCGAAAGATTACGGAGCTGCGGGACCAGAGAGGGGCTGGGGAATGGGGGTGAGTGAATTAATTAATCCCTGCAGAGTTAATTAATCCCTGCAGGAACAGAGTATTTGTGATGTTCCTGGAATTCCACGTGTTACAGCAGCAGCCATACAGAATTCCCAGAGGGATCCTGCCATGCCTCTCCTGATGGTGACAGAACACCCACAGCTGTTTAATAACCTGAGTATAATTATTATAAATTAACCAATCAACCCTACAAGAAAATAACTCTGGACCAAACAGAGGGTTTATCATCTGGAAAGAGAAAACTCTTCCTGTTCTCTGCTCCAGCCTTGCTCCAGATCCTAAGTTACACTGGAGTTACTCCAGATTGATGACACTGGACAAAGGACATTTGCTTCTATTTTTTTTTTTTTTTTAAATATCCTACGTTTATTCCTGTTTTGTCCCCCATTTTTAAAAGAGAAGATGCTGCTTGTTTGAAAGTCATCTTGCAAAAAATCAAGGACGCGGCAGAGGAAACGGGATACCTTGGAAAGAGAAGATCCAGGCTTCATTCCCAAAACACACCTGGCCCACGTATCTGGGTCCCAGTGGGACAGCAGAGCTGCACATTCCACAGGTACAGCTGAGAGTGGCAGGGGCAGCATTCCCTGCAGGCTGCACAGGGATTTCCATCGGAGAGGGACTTCCCTGAAGATCGGGATTAAAACTCCAACCCTTGTTTCGCTGACTGGGCCATTAACAACCTCCTTCCAAAAAAACCATGGAATGAGCCCCTGATTATCCCCACCTTCCTTTTCCATCATCAAAATGCCCTCACAGGATACCAAACTTGGAAGTCTTCCGTTAAATTCACCTTTTAGTTTTGCACATTTCAAGTGTCACAACGGTGGGCAAGCGAAGGCTTTGTCGTTTCTTCTCCCTGGGACAAACAATCCCACAAAGTTTATGGGATGTCACTGCCTTGCCATGGACGTGCCTCGGTCTGGGATGTGTTTATTGCCAGAGGATCAGCTTCCAGCTGCAAATCCAAGCCTGCTGCTCCAAACAAATGGAATCCCCCAAACTGAAGCAGCAACACTGGACTGGAAGAAACGCTTCGGATTTTACGGAGCCGCTGCCAGCAACCACCCGGGGCTGGTTTCCATCGGCAGAATTTTAGGGAGAAGTGGATCAAACAGCTCTTTGTCCCTTGGAGGGCAGCAGATCCCATGGAAAAGGAGAGCTGTTGCTTTCAGCACCCCTTTCCCGAGCTCTCCATGGAGTTCTGGAGCCCACTGGGAATGAGCCCAGGGGGGTGAACTCAGGGAATGAGCCCATGGGGATGAGACCATGGGGAATGAGCCCAGGAGAATGAGCCCAGCAGGATGAGCCCAGCGGGATAAGCCCATGGGGATGAGCGCATAGGGATGAGGCCAGCAGGATGAGCCGATGGGGATCAGGTCATTGGGGATGAGCCCATCAGGATGAGCCCAGGGGAGTGAACTCACAGGGGGAGCCCATGGGGAGGAGCCCCGCCCGCTGGGCCCTGGGGGACGAGCCCAGCGGGATGAGCTCATGGGGATGAGCCCTTGGGGAGGGGCCCAGGGGGATGAACCCAGCAGGATGAGCCGATGGGGATCAGGTCATTGGGGATGAGCCCATGGGGATGAGCCCATTGGGATGAGCCCATGGGGGATGAACCCAGGGAGATGAGCCCATGGGGATGAGCCCATTGGGATGAGCCCAGCAGGATGAGCCCATGGGGATGAGCTCATTGGGGATGAGCCCATTGGGATGAGCCCATGGGGATGAGCCCAGGGGAGTGAACTCACAGGGTGAGCCCATGGGGATGAGCCCAGCAGGATGAGCCCAGCGGGATAAGCCCATGGGGATGAGCCCATTGGGATGAGCCCATTGGGATGAGCCCAGGGGGATGAGCCCACCTGGATGGCAAACACCCGGCACGTGCCGCCAAGGAAAACTCCCTGCTGGATCCACACGCCCCCTGCTCCCCTTCCCAAGCCTTTGGAAAGGGCTGGCGGGGCACAATTCCATGCTGGGGGCATGTATTTACATTTGACTCGCAGCCAGCTCCAGGCATCTCCTCGATCCCCGTTTTAACCCTCGGGAAAGGCAGAGCAGGAAGTTCAAAGGCAGGGAAGGAAAAGCTCTGCAGCTTTCTGGAACTGTGTTCCAGAACTGCCGGCTCTCCCTGCAGGCAGCAGTGCCCTTTCCAGATGGATGTACATCAGTTTTGGGCTGATCGATCCATGCCCAGGCTGAGCTGCTTTTCCTCTCTCCGAACATCAGGGATCAAATACTTCCTTGGACTCTTCGTGTCTTCCTAAACAACCCCGTAAAAGTTCGATTTTTGCCATTTATAGGCTTTCTACGGCAAATATTCCTTGTTTGGAGCGCACTGGAAGCTGAGTGGGAGGTTTCATTTCTGCCTGAGTGACAGTGAGGAACCAGCAGCCTCCCGTGCCCGTGGGGAGAGCAGAGCACACCCTGCACCGCTCTGAACCAGCCCTGAGGGGACAGCAGGGCTGGAGTGACTCCACTGCACACAGTCAAAAACGCTGGAGGAGCTCCACGTGGGCAGGGATCAGCCCAAGGAAAACAGCCTGGGAACAAGAGTGGGACAAAGAAGCCTCTGTTCCCCTTGGAACTCCGGAGCTGGGATGGATCTTCAGTGCTGATAAAGGTGAGCCTTGCACATCACACCCAGGACGTGAGTTAGGAGCAGCCCAGGGCCTCCTGCTGACATCAGGCCTTGTTAACGCAGGAATATCCAATCTAATAACGATAATCTAATATCTAACGACCTCTGAAATCCATGCAAGCTCCTTGGATTATCATTACAAAAACCAGCACTTAACTGAGTCACAACAGCTGCAGCAGAAACTTCCCCAAAGAGCCCATCTTCAAATTACCCAGCTTGCCCTTTTTTCTTTATACACTCCTGAAGCAACACTTAAAGCCCCTGAAAAAGCTGCTTTTATATTCCCAGCCTCACAAGCCTGTTTTCAGCTGCCTCTCCAGCAGTGCAGACCTGCACACTTCAGCACGTACTTGAACTAAGTCTGGCCAAAAGGGAAAAGCACTGAGAGATGGAAGGAGTGCGGAAAGAGATGGTCCAAGTGACCTCATACATTCATTTTCTATTTTCTGGAGAGCCCAGGACTCACAAGTGCCTGACAGCACATCACACACAATCGAGTTACACACATCAGTGGGGACTGACAGACTCCACCGCTGCTCTTCCAAGAATGGAAAATTTAATTCCTCACTTGTATAATGCAAGGACAACAAGAGAAGTGTGAGGAGGAGAGAGAAAACACATAATTTATTTTCTTTCCTCAAAACTGCTGCCTTCTTTTTCAGTTTATTAACAGAGACTGGCCAGGAAAATAATTGAAATCAAGAGAAGTGCCCAGGAAAGAAGCAAACTCCAGGCAGCACCGAGCTCCAGCTGAAAGCAAGGCCAGCATTGATGCCATGGATGAGAACTGTGGTGCTGAGATAAACTCAATGGGTTCTCCCATTATCTTCTTGCCTGGCCTCAAAAGAGGTTATCAGCGCCCTGCATGTGGCAGCATTTAATTGATTCACAAAGCAGCAGCTCCGTGGAGCTGAAGCCAGGCTTGAGCAGCTCTGGGGAGACAACGTGTGAGAGCAGCAGCAGCACGAGGCCCTTCCCGAGGGGGCTGCGCCAACGGGAACTAAAGCTCTCCAGCGAGGAGAGAGGCCCAACAGAAACGATTTCTCTCACTTCTTGCTTTGTAAAGATGCGCTGAACTCTCAGACTTTGCTCCTGAGCAGGAGAGAGTTCAACAGCTCTGCAGGCTCTCCCTCAGTTCTGCCCCCAACGAGAGGCACCACGCGTGGCCTTCCCAAAAAACCCCAGCCCAGCTTTCGCGGCGCTGCCAGGGGGAGCAGAGCCCCCAGCAAGGCTCAGAGTCCAGGTTCTGACCAGCACAAAGCTCAGCAGGACCAGCTCCAACTCCCCTCATCTGCCTCAGGCGCGATGCTGCACAATTGGGCAAATTCTCCTCGGCTTTTGCTCAACCCTTCAAATGAAACCTGTCCTCCCCCTAAAGCACCCAGAGGAGGAGAAATGTCCCACAGCATCCAACCGTGGCAAACCTGGTCTAGTGCAGTGTCCCTGCCCATCCAGGGCTGGAAAGGACTCATTTCAGTCCCTTCCAAGGCAAACAATTCCAGGGTTCTGTGATAACACCACAGGAACGGGCTGAAGTCAGTCTTTACTTCCCAAGAACTACAGCCTGTGGTATTCATCACTGGGAGAAGAAAATGTTGGCAAAAAGTATTTCCAGGGACCACAAGATTAGCTCATCCATCAGACACAAACCACAGGACTCCTGTTCAGGCTACCAGAGCTGGGAAGGGGAGTTATTATCCTGGATCAAGAGGAAACAGCAGATGGGTTCAACAGCTCAGGATCCTCAGGAAATTCCTGGCTTGAGCACTGCCACTGTCCCACTGCTCCAGAGTATCCATGGCTGGTTCCTGAGGGAGCTGTCTGTCAAGGGGAGGGATTGAAACAACAATTACCAATACCCAAATCACAGAAATCCATCAATTCCCGGTGCTGATGAAACATTAAAGACACAGGACAAAATGCCAACTTGGATCATTTTTCCTGAGGCTCTCCAGCAGTCTCCAGATGGAATTCAAGGTTTGGATGCACGTCTACAACTGCTGATGTTCAGGATTGTAGCACGTAGGTGTTACACTTTTAAACCACGGGATGTTATTAAATAATCTAACAGCCAGCGACTCGTGGGATATTCAGAAATGAGGCACGAGAAGCCCAAAATTATAAACAGGAAATGAAAGGCAGACAAAGAAAATGCAAAAAAACCAGTAGAAATATTAGGAAGGAAATGAGGAAAAAGGAAAAATTGGTAGAGTTAATAAAAATGCAGTACTCAAAAAGACTTTTGGAAGTGGAAAAGTGAAAGAATGGAAAATATTGATGACATTCTGTATCTATAGTGCATATCCTCAGTAACTGCAGTGTTTGTTTAGAGCACCTGAAGGGAGACAGAGGCTGGAGAGAAACGATTTCCAAGGCTCTGGAGTGCCAGGACACTGGGAATGGCTTCCCACTGCCAGGGGCAGGGTTAGGTGGGATATTAGAAAGGAATCCTTCCCTGGGAGGCTGAGGGGAGGAAATCCCTGGAACGGATTTCCCAGAGAAGCTGTGGCTGGCCCTGGATCCCTGGCAGTGCCCAAGGCCAGGTTGGACAGGGCTCGGAGCAGCCTGGGGTACGGAAGGTGTCCCTGCCCAGGACAGGGGTGGCACTGGACCTTTAAGGTCCCTTCCAACCCAAACCACTCCAGAATTCCACGACAAACATCCCATAAACGAGCACCAGCCTGGAGTGTCTCACAAAGCAGATCCTCTGGTGAGAAACATCCGAGCTCAGCTCGCCCATGAGAACTTCCTGCCCTTCCTCCGGTATTTCCAAGCAGGATAATCCTCAAGAAGGACAGAAATGTGATCTATTTGCTGTTCATCCTGCGCTGTTATTGAGCTCAAACTCTTCATTACAAGCTGGAGCAGCAGTGCTGAGCTCCCCACACGTTCTCCACGACACCCGCGGCAGCT
Organism: Callaeas wilsoni; assembly: GCA_013398955.1. Taxonomy (NCBI): domain Eukaryota; kingdom Metazoa; phylum Chordata; class Aves; order Passeriformes; family Callaeidae; genus Callaeas; species Callaeas wilsoni. Next base: position 60,337 of record VWPU01010804.1, read on the forward strand.
TCAACCGGCCCAACCTGCCCGGGCTTCGGGCTGCGTGCACCAATATTTATATTTATATTTATATTTGTATTTCTCTCTCCATACATAAACTCATCTCTCCGACATCAGCTCCGCAGCCAAATGTGTTTCCTATTAAGCAGCCGTGTGTGGGCTGCAGCCCCAGAGCTGGTGTGTGGATTTTTGGGAAGCAGAGCCAGTGTTTAATTCCATTTGGCCTCTGCTGAGGACACAACTCCTTTCAGAGTGTATTAACATCTCTTTCAACTCCTGCAGTAGGAAAAGCGCTCCCATCCCTACTGGAAGTTTCATAGAACAGGAGCACCAAGCTTTGATGAGGGATTTCTTTCTGTGCTGCATTTTTGTGTCTTAAAAAGTGAAGTTTTTTGGCATTTGAAGCAGAAAATGCATCATTCAGAGGTAAAAATCAGATTTTATCAGTACATATTCTCAGCTAATGCTTTGTTTTATGGTATTTAAAAGACAGGGACGTCCTCTGGATAAAATTAAAGGGAAATGGGAAAATTCACCAAAATTTTTCACCGCTTTCCTCCCCTCTGTGAGCACAGGAGGGTTTGGGTGGGGGATTTATGTTTTTGAGGGTTTTTTTTTTCAGCAACAATCTTGTCCCTAACATGAGAGTTATTTACACGTGCATAAATAATTCCCTGAGCAACAGATGCTGTCTGGAGCCAAAACAGGAATTTTGGGGTCCAATAACAGAAGGGCACAGGTTCCCCTTAATGGAATTCAGGAGTTTGGATCCCCTTCCTCCACCCAACCACAAATTCTGCATTAAATTTGCAAGTTCTCATCTTCCATCCTCTTGGAATAATTAACCAGAACTGACAGATAAGTGGAAAAATGAGTGGTGAGAGTCTGCAAAAAGCCATGTGCAGAGCAAGAGGCTTGCAGAGAAATGATACACAAAGTTACACATTATATATATATATATATATATAAAATATATAATAGATATAAAATACGTGTGTATATATAAAAATAAATTATAGATAAGTAACCAAGGTTATTTTGTTTTCATTTAATACTTTGATTATTTTGAAGAATAAGAACTACTGATAAATTTTCTTTCCTCAATTTCAGAAAGCCCCTCTCCATTTTTTCCAACATACCATGGAAAATCATCTTTTCTATTATACCATTTCTTATAACTGCAAAATTCTCTATTTAGTAATCTGGTTTTTTCCAACTCGCTCGTGGAAATTGCTGTAAAATCTCCGAAGAGCTAAACCTGTATTTTCTGTTAGGCAAAGAAAATTACAACTGAGGATGTTCTTGGATTGTATTTCACCAGCCAAAGCCTCCATTTTTAGCAGGGCTGAGGTAATGAGCTATTTAATGACAGAGATTGTGTTTAAGTCATTCTGGTTTCTTGCCCAAAAACTCTCCTCAATACCACTGCCACCCCACAAGCAAATTCCTACCACAAGTGAAAATTTAGACTTCCAAAGATAAACTTTCCTCTCTTCTTGTGGTAAACCTTCAGCAGAGCATCAAGAATTTTTAATAAACACACATCTCTTCATTTTCTATGCTTTCTGCATGTTACACAAAATACTTTCCCTACTAAATACAGATTTGCTCGGTGTTTTTCTTATAGAGAGGGGGAAAAAAATAAAAGGATGGAATATCTTTCCACTGACAAACTGCAAGAAACTTGAAACGAAAAAATAAAATCCTTTCTATTTCCTTGGGCTCCTCTGGCTGTGATTGGCACAGGTCAGGCTGATGACATTGGATTTCTCATTTCTGTTTGAATTAAGCCATCGGAGCAGAACTGCTCGGAGCAGAAGCAAATCCCAGTGCTGGGAGCAGCACCGAGGGGGTTCCCGTGCCAGGGAAACTCGGGTTTGGGTCGATTTTCTGGGACAACGGTTCAGGGATCAAAACCAGATGTGTGTGGACTGGGAAGGGGGATATGGGATATGGCAGGGCTCTTCCCAGTCGGGGAACACAGGGAGGGAATCGTGGCACACACGAACTCAGCAGGAGTTCTGCCACTCAACGGGGCATGGGCACAACCCCATCCTCGAGAGCCGAGTCCTCCACATTCCTCACCAGGCTGCTGGAACGCAATTCCACTCCCCTTTAATTACTCCCAGTGATGACATACGTGGTTATTAAGTGAAATCATCATTTCTGGACCGCTGCTCTCACTGTTAAATTTGCTGCTCCGTCAAGTTCTCGTGTGTTTTCTTCACTGGCTGCCACAGGATTCTTTGTCCTTGCTGGTAGCAAATCTCAAGAAGCATCAACATTTCACTGCCCAAACCAGTCATCTCTGGCCAGATCCACACAGGGTCTGTTTTTTCCAGAAATGCCTAGTTTTTTATGGCCTGGCTCCCAAAAGGAAGCAACGCAGCAGCCAACATTAGGAAGGAACGAAGTTGTTCAGATACCTGGATCCCAAACTGTGCTCACACCATCAAAGTCAGACACTGATTGCTGCTCAGGATCCTCTGCTCTCACATCTGTGCCATTCCAGACCTTCTCCAGCTGCAGGGATCACTTCCATAATCCAGTTTCTTCACGGTCAGAATGCCTCACAGAAATGACATAATCCCCAGCTTGAGCACTTTGGTCACATGGACACATTCCTTCCCCACGCTCACATGGGCGCACATCTCATCTTCCTCCACAACCAGTCACAAACTGGCCCATGTGGTTTGTGCTCTCAGATTTAAGGCATGGGAGAAGAACTGCCTGGGAACTGCTTTAACACTGGAGCAAGATCCATTTCTTAGTGTTTCTAAAAGCTCTTGACAAAAGTCCATGATTTAAAAACAAAACCATGGACACTGATGAGCTCGACAGACAAAAAGGCTTTGGAGATCAGCATTAATTTGAATTACCATCTCTCTTAACAATACATATTTAATATATTTGCAGAAGAAGCCTGAAGTCTTCTGCTTCAGGTAAAAAATGAGGCAAAAATTGCCCTAATGCAGCCACCTGAGTGGATCTGGTTTTCAATTTCCCCAAAATAGCCTGAAAACCACTGGAAACAACAGCAGGTCAACAGGAATGTGTTTCCTGCCGTCATCAACCACTGTTCACCTTCCCTCCCCTGTAGCTATCACACAGCCAGTTCTTCAAACACCACCCCAAATAATCCCTGGCTGACACGTTCTTTAGCCTTACCTGGCGTTTCAAACTGCCAGTTCCATGCAAAACTCACCAGCAGAACAAATTATTCCCACTCTAGGCCCACTGGTGACCTACACAAAATGTGACTATAAAGAGTCTTTTAACAACGAGACCTCCTGGTTTATTGGAACCCATTCAAGGATCACTCCTGGCCCTGCACAGACACCCCAACAATCCCAGCCTGTCCCTGGGAGCGTTGTCCAAACGCTCCTGGAGCTCCGGCAGCCTTGGGGCCGTGCCCATTCCCTGATTCCAGCGCTCAACCACCACCTGGCAGAAGAAACTTCTCCCAAAATCCTGGTTATCCTAATTTCCTGGAAATAAAGCACGGGGAACAGACTTGGCTGTCCTCAGTGTATTCGCTAGAAGTCACCACACCAGAACACGATGCACACGCCCAGATTCCTCTTTTCATTTCAAACCAGTGGCTGTGCCTTTGTTCTATAGGAAACCACATTTGATTCCTCTTAAATCAACAAATATTGTGCCTTTAACTCAAGAAAAATCAGTTGACAGCTCCACAACAGTTGAAACAACCCAAAGACTCGTGCACGTGGAGCAGACAGAAATCCATCAGCATCGTGCGCATTCCTGCTGTGAATCCACAGATTTTATGATCCTGAGATTGCCAACTTTCTCCATCACAATCTCAGCAAGTCTTTTGAAAAAAAGAGACAAAAATGGGAAATCAAAAGCTAAGGTTCAAGGCCATGCTGGCTTGAGCACTTGAACAGTATTGAAATTTGGGTTATTTATTGTTTCTACAATATTTACTAAACTTATAGCTGGCGGATGGAAAGAAGTCGGAATTCCGAATAAAAGATGGAGGAATTCCTGGTGAATACCCGCCAACTGAAGTAAACCAGCCCATCAGGACTTCTTCCTAAAAATCCTGAACAAAAGCCAGGAGAACATCTCAACCCCACATCAACCACGCTCTTAAAACATCATTCGGCGCATCGGTTCCTGCCTCATCCGCCCCCTCCACGCTCCCGCGTTCCACTCACAGCGAATCCCGTAGATCATGAGAGGATCCAGCTGCTTCTTGCCGTGTTTCCCCTGGCCCGAGAGGTTGGAGATGGCCTGGATCTCCCTGTGGAAGAGGTAGTCCAGCAGGGTGAGGGCCATCTTCTCGGCCGTGCGGCAGTTGGTGCTGATGTGCAGCATGTCCGCGGGCGTGATGGGGCAGCGCACCCGCATCTCGGGGTTGTTCTCGTCGCCCAGCCACGTCCCGTTGGGGTAATCCTCTGAAACACACATTGGGACAGCCTGAGCAAGGAGGCAGGCTCAACTCACAGCCGGTATTTCTGATGTTTCCACGATCTCCCCCGGTTTGCTTCCCGGTGAGCGCAGCGGGATCGCGACATCGGCTACTGAGAGAAAGAAACCCAAATTCACCCCAACCGTCACCAAAAATTATTGTCATTCACGTTCTGGCCTACACGGGAACTGGTACAGCCAGTCCAGCTGTCCACGTCACTCTCAGAGATCTCTTTTACTGAGAAACCACTCCAGGCCCAGCGTTCTCAGCCCCTAAAAATGAAGGTTGCTGCAGCTCCGGGATATTCTCAAAGCACAGCAAATTTCAAGCAGCCAACAGCTTTGTACCTTGTTTTTGCCCAACCCCAAAACCATGAGATTAAAACTAGGCTAAGCAAGATTATAAATGTAAGAAATGATGATCAATAGTGAACACTAACTTGTTTAACCATTTAAAAGGAGTGCATCAAGGAATGACGATCATTTGAAATGTAGCCAGAGATCCTAAACAAAATTTGGGTTTTTCCTCACATTTACTGGTTACATTATTTTCTAAATAACACTTTACCAAGGAACAGGCACAGCACAAAGCTAATTAACCAATCACTAATCATCTTCCCTTTTATTCAAATATAAGACCATCAGTAGCACAGCTGTACCCACCTACAAACACATTCAATATATTAAAAAGCTTTTTTATTTCATTTCCAGTTTCTGACATTGTCAGGGGGAAAAAAAAGAATACTAGGGATTTAATTAAATAAATTAATTAAATTCAAAGGAATACTAGGCCCTCACTTAAATCAACGTGCGCAGACAATGCCAAAAGTTGGTGGATTCAAGAGTAACCAGAACCTGGAAGAGAGCTCAGGACCAATCCCCAGCCAGGTGGAGGATGGAACACAGGGAGGATGAGACTCCCATCCCAGACATAACCCAAACTCCCCGAACTCCTCGCAGTGCTGACAGGAACTGGGTAGAAAGCACTCCAGCAATATTTCAGTGTCCACTGACATGCACCATTTGGATTTGATTTCCACATTTGCTCAACTCTGCGGAGTAAAACAAGGCCTGCTGACTTCGGGGTCACTCAGCCCTTCCATGGAGAGTTTTACAGTAATTTATTGTGAACAACATTCAGTTATGTGGCTTTTCGTTCATTAAATGACCTTAAAGGAGAGTTTTGTGAGACAAAGTCCCCAATTCCTGCTTTCCATAAGCCTTGCAGTCTCCAGAGAAGGCGACAGGGCTCAGGTCAAGCAGCGTCTCCTTTTCGCACTGAGCAAGCGGCATCTGGATTTCCAATCCTGCACTGGGGTTTATCAGACTGCAAGCCAGAAGAACTCAATAAAATATAACATAAAAGCAACTCCAAACTGCTTTTCCACCACGACCTTTGGGTTGAGTCACCCCACATGTCAGGGGCGAGTTTATAGCGATGAGTAACGACAGGATGAGGCAAACGTTGGATTGTGCAATCCTGATTCATCCCTGCAAACAGCAGATTATCGGCTGCAACACAGCCACAGGACCAGGGAATGGCTTGGGCTGGAAAGGACCTTAAAGATCATCTCCTCCAGCCCTGCCAGGGGCAGGGACACCTTCCACTACCCCAGGTTGCTCCAACCTGGCCTTGGACACTTCCAGGGATGCAGGGGCAGGCACAGCTTCTCTGGGAAATCCATTCCAGGGCCTCCCCACCCTCACAGGAAGGATTCCTTCCTTATATTTAGCAAGGAAAATTATTTATTGTTGATGTACGTAGCAACTCATCCCTCAAACTTTTCTCTGCTGAAATCAGAACTTCATGCCCTGTCCTGAACATATTTTTATACACTTGCAAATTGGTTGGTTTGTTTTTTGTTTTTGTTTTTTTTTTTTAATTCGATCCTTTCCTTTTTATCCTGAGCCAGGATAGGTCACACTGGCTGCTCTCTGCTCCCAGTACCAGGTGCCATCTGAAAAACAAAGTGGTTTGGATGAACTGTGCCTTGTTTTGCATGCCACTGTGTCTGGCCCCACCACAAGTCTGGTTACCATTATCAGGGAAAACAACAGGCTGTTCCTCAAGATAAATGGACTGGGTTAGAAAAAATTTGGGCAGATCTGGCAAAGCAAAAACATCTCTGGATCAATGTGTACGTTTTTCAAAGAAATTCTAGGAAGCCTGAATAAATTATCCTGCAGCCTATCACAGCCTTACTGCCTTACAGCTCACAGGACTGCTGTTGGATATAGGAATTTTTATTCCTTATGGAACACCTTTTGCCTGCAGACTTTTTTAACAAACGTTGTTAACCTACATGAACTAAAGATTTTGTTCAATTTGCAAAATCCTCTCTTTCTTCTGCTGGCACAGAGTCCAGAACATACTGTTTTTACCACATGCAACTGTTCTTTTATTGCTCCCAGCCTGGAAAAAAAGACATTATCTTGTTATTCTGACCTATGACCACAATCCCCCCACTAAATTATCTCTTGCATTTTCCTCCTGCCTTCAAAGTTTCAACAGAAAGGGAATTTATTTTAGAACCATTTTGCATTAAGCATGACTGATGTTAACCATGAATCCACTGCCTCGCTGCAGCTCCGTCAGGGCACAAAAGCCAAATTATTCCTTATTTTATATCAAAATCATTCCTGCCAGGCTGCCAACACATCTGGCACTTTGCAGGGAGCAAACACAACATTGGCACCCAAAAATCTGATGGAAAGAGGAAATCCAGGGCCAGTTGTGAGTGAGGCAGAAACACTCAGTGCTCTGGTGTGGGGCAGAGGAGAGAGAAGGGATAAGGAAGGAGAAAATAGATTGGGAATGGGATGGAAATTCTCTCTGAGCAATTAAATACATAAACATATTGACTAAATCTGGAGCACTGGATGCTCCCAGCACTCAAACATCCTTTACTGCCTTGGGAATGGTTCTTCAGGTGCATTACCAGGCTTTAGAGGTGATTTCTGGATGGAACCTGGGGGAGGTTGGTTATTCGGTGCATCCACTGTAAGAGCACTGAACCAGCACTGCACAGCCATACCCTGCTGCTGCTGCTCCTTAAAGACTTCCAAAAAATCAGTAAATGTGAGCTGGGGAGGAAGAGCACAGGCAAAGAACACCCTTCCCTCAAACTCAGTGAAGCACAACTGCACACGCTCACCTGGAGCTCAGCTCATCACACACCTTCTCATTTTTCTGCTTTTCTCTCCTTAATTAACTGAGGAAGAACTTCATTCCCTGGAGGGTGGCAGAGCCCTGGAAACCCGTGGGGTCTCCCTCTCTGGAGACATCCCAAAGCCACCTGGATGCGTCCCTGTGCCACCTGCTCCAGGTGCCCCTGCCTTGGGCTGGATGATCCCCAGAGCTCCCATTTCCGTGGTTCTGGGAATTTCCCTGAGGACTCTGCTGCCCTTTGAGGGAACGGTGCTTCCCTGTCTTTTTTTACACCAAAAACTAGATCATCACAGAAGTGGCTCCTGATCATTTCTACTCCCAGTGCAGGAAGTCCTGCCAGCTTTGCCAGAGTTCCTCCCTGCACTCAGAGCCTCATTCCCCTGACACCAATTTCTAGTTCCTCTTCAATGTTCTTTTCCCAACATCACAAAAGTTGCCTTTATCTCCATTCTACTGAACCCAGTTTGCTTTTCAGTGCTGGTTTTGACTCTTTTTCACTGCATTAAGTGCATTTATCTCCCAGCACAGCTGGCCCTCCGTCCCCGTTCGGGGACGTGCCGGGGGCTGCCACGCAAACGAGGATTTCTCCGGGAACAGGAGGAGCCAGTTTGGGGTCAGCAGCAAGAAAAGCCCTGTCAAGAGAACAAAAACCAGACAGGGGCTGCTCTGGATGTGCTCTCCCATCCAGGGAAGTGACAGACACTGAGCTGTTACATTTTTCCATCAGGATACGCTCCCCTGGTTTGACAAAGCCAGGCTCTGCTCTGCTCTCTCCCTAGGAGCTGTCAGTCATTCCTTTAAAAGCAGGGAAAACAAAAGGGAACACCTGGCCACAGAAACACTCGAATTAACATGTTCCATCACTCCAAGAAGTTGTGTTTATTTTTACTCTCAAGGCCGGGTGCAAAGTTGGCAGCGGCAGCAAAAGACCGGTAGAGGTGCAGAGAGGCAGAAAGATGAATTAATCTTTAAAAAATTAAAATAAACCCCGAAAAAACAAATCCCAACCTACAAAAATAAACCTCCATTTCTGGAGAAATTAAATAATGTTTTGGCTGATGTATAGAAGATTCAAGATCAGCATCATATGGGGGGTTGGAACGAGATGAGCTTCAAGGTCCCTTCCAAGCCAAACCATTCCATGACTCTGTGATCTTTTAATGAGCTCCTGTCAATTAGCAAGAGTTCACAGGGGCAGTGATTAATTGGAAGAGACTCCAGAGCACTGACTTTATTAATTAAAAATCATTCAGTCTGTGGAAGGGAGGGACAACCAGGCTGTAAATTCACCTGCAGATCCAGCAGTGGGATTGAAAGCTGTGCTAAATGAAAGGTTAGAGAGCTTTAAAGTCACATTCACCAAAACCTCTTCCCAGCACAAAATGCAGCTCAGACACTGGGAATTCTGGGGAAGGAACAACACACACGGCCTGGACACAGAGCTGGAGTTTTTCACTTCACTCTTCTTGGTTGGGGGGAAAGAAACATTTAATTTCCTTGTGAATATCAAAGAAAATTCATGGAGTCATGGAGTGGTTTGGGTTGGAAGGGACATTGGAGATTATCCAGTTCCAACCTTGACACCTCCCACTATCCCAGGGTGCTCCAAGCCCTGTCCAACCTGGCCTGGGACACCTCCAGGGATGGGGCAGCCACAGCAAATCACATTTACTGATTTTTGGGAAGTCTTCTGTGGGAAATCCATTCCAGGGCCTCCCCATCTTCACAGGGAGGAATTCCTTCCCTACATCCCACCTAACCCTGCCCTCTTTCAGTTTAAATCCAGAGGAATCTCCTGCTCCAGGTAATGCTCCACAGCACACAAAGGCTGTGGCTGAAGGAGACAGTCCCAGCTCACTCCCCAGCCCCCGTGGATCCAGGAGCAGGAGACACCCTGGAAACAGCCCCTGCACTCACAGGTTCTCCAGTCTCAGCACAACATCGCTGAGGTCACTTGTTTGTTAAGAATGAGCCTCAGTTTTGGTGAAATCCAAGAGAGATTCCCTTATTTTATGACTCATGGACGGATGCGATCAGATTAAAAGTTCAGATAAAAAAGATCCAAATAAAATTCAGAAAATTAAAATCCCTGGACTCAGAGGGTTTTTAAAACCTCGGAAAATGTGTTTCATGTCAGAAAATGAGATTTCTAATTGGGATTTTGCCCTTTTTTTCTTGTTTAAAGCCTCTTTGTGTCATTTGGGTAGAGGTGGGCCAGTGTTAATTCCACATATCACTGTGGCAGACACCTGCAAGAAACTCTCGTTCATCTCTTGGCTCCCAGTAATGGAAAAAAAACCCAAAGCAGCTCAATTTTTATAATTTTCTTTGGCTTCAACAAGTCCTGAAGCCTCATCAGCGTCTTCGCGTCAGCTCCACATGGTTTTGTTTCAGGGTACAAAAGGTTCCCTCCCGTTCTGCTCCAGTTCCCTCTCACTGTCTGTGCCTGTCCCGAGGAGCTTGGCAGGAAAGCGCTCCAAGCGCTCATCCCACATGTGAGATCTGATCCTGCCCTGAACTGCAAAATCTGTGGACAGATAAGTCTGGGCCACGTACAAAGAGCTGCTTGGATTCCCGTTTGGAAAGCAAACCCATTTGGAAAGCATGGAGCTGCCACGATCAAATGACCGCTCCAGATGCCAAGCTGAAGAGATGAGATGTGACTGAGGAGTTTTCTCTGGAAAAAATATCCTTTAATTAACTCACAGTGCAGAGCACTCTCCCCTTTCTCTGCTCCAGAAGGACATGTTTACATTTCCAACCCGAGATTCTCTGCATCAGAAGCTGGAGGGACAGGACACGGGGAATGGTTTCCAGCTGACAGAGGGCAGGGCTGGATGGGATGTTGGGAAGGAATTCCTGGCTGGGAGGGTGGGGAGGCCCTGGCACAGGGTGCCCAGAGAAGCTGGGGCTGCCCCTGGATCCCTGGAAGTGTCCAAGGCCAGGCTGGACAGGGCTTGGAGCAGCCTGGGACAGTGGAAGGTGTCGGGGGTGGAACTGGATGAGCTTTAGGTCCCTTCCAACCCAAACCATTCCATGATTCAATATCTTCAGAGCTATGGAGGTCTAAAGAATCGATTCACAAAAGCACTTCTGTGCAAGGAGGACACTGAAGGCCAGCTGCAGCATTTTAGGGTGGGGAAATCCAATTCAGAATCTTCAGAACTTTAAAAAATGCACAAGAACCCTGGAAAGCCCAGGAAAAGAGTCTCAAAATAACTGAACAGACCAAACTTTTCCTTCTCTTACCACCCTGAAGGTGTAAGTGCAGTGTGTGAAAAATGAAGAGGAAAATAACATTGGGCCATCACATCCACCCCATGCAACCATCATAAAATAAACCATTATAAAATAAACCATTATAAAATAAACCATTATAAAAGAAATTTCCTCATGTTAACATATAAAACTTAATGGCTCTCCCACTCCAAAACTGTATCAGTGAAACTAAAAAAGCTCTTTCTAGGCTCTTTCTTCTGCACAAGACACTGAACTGTACAAAGCTCATTGTTTTTAAGCCTAATAAGAATGTTCACAATTAAATAAAATGCACTGCTGTGTCTGAAGTGACAAGATGCTGCACTCCAAAACTCACAGTAAGAACACATTCATGCCAAAATTAACTGGACTTAAAAAACCACATGGAATGAAGTCACAGTGTTCAGTCAGCAAAAAAAACAGCCTTGTTCTACACCGTTACTGGAACTGGGCTCAGTGCTCCTGTACAATTATTTTGCAGGAACAGAAAGGCAATAACACCAATTTTTAAATTATCATGATTACATGAAAGCAACCAGCAGAGAGCAAACAGTGCCTTTACAGAAATCCATTCCCTAAATCCTGACAACACCCACAGCTCAACGCCATGAAGTCAGACAAACCCAACTCTAAACACAGTTTAGTTTGGCTTTCCAGAGCCAGGATGACAGACTGGAGCTGTACCGAACACCTGGCGTTTGCTCTCAGTCCTGGGCTGGGTTCCTCATCCTCAGCCCCTCAGATTTTACCTTTGCACACCTCAGAGCCAGCTGGAATTCTGTCCCAGCTGATGGAAGCCAAGGGCTGCTGTGACTTTGCCTCTCCCTGTTATTCTCCATCTCTTCCTTCATTAATAATTGAATTTGTGCCACCCTGCAGGTGAAGCCACTTAGCAATTCCCTCTCGTGCAAGGGCAAGGGCAGGTGGAGGGGGGATCACTGATCTGATCCTCAAAGCATTCATCAATCTCAGAGACTTTTAAAGGATGAGTGTTCCAAAGGTCTGAGGGAAATCAGATCTGGAGACATTAATGGATTGGGTGTTTCTTCACAATTTACATGCACGGCAATGGGTAAAACACCACGTTTGTCTGTGCAAATCTGTGCCAGACCAAGGCAGAAAGGGAATTATATGACAAACATCCTCCTGATGTTGGCAATTTTGCTCCTGGCATAGCTGACAGAGCAGTAAAAATTCCAGAATCACTGAGGGTGGAGAAGGGCTCCAGGATCACCAAGCTGTGACCAGTCCCCACCTTGGCCCCAGCCCAGAGCTCTGAGTGCCACCTCCAGGAATTCCTGGGACACCTCCAGGGATGGGCACTCCAAACCTCCCTGGGCAGTTCCAATTCCTCACCACCCTTTCCATGGGGAAATTCCTGCTGGTGCCCAGCCTGAGGCCGTTCCCTCTCCTCCTGTCCCTGTTCCCTGGGAGCAGAGCCCAAACCCCCATCCTGCCTCCAAATTTTGAATTTTCATTTACGCCACCTGATCCTGGCTTGGGAGCTCCCCTCCCTCCAAGTAAAACAAAAATCCCGGCTGAATTCAGCTTTAAACTCCCCACACCATCAGCTCAGAGGGCGTTAGAGAGGATCAGGTTGGAGCAAGGATGGAAAGGGTAACTCCCCAGCTGCCACCAATCCCCTCCCTTCTTCTCCATGATAAAACACAGATTTTCAGAGGTCTGGACTGTGGAGCTGGCCCACCAATCCTCTTTACCTGGGCTACGTGGCCCCCCAGGCGTTACCGTGGTTGGTTCAGTCACCACCACACCCTCGTTCATCCCCTCCCGGCGAGCCCCCGTACCTTCGGAGTTGAGGGTGATGAGGGTGACGTTGTTGCCGATGCTCTGGCTGCCCACCTGGCCGCTGTTGGACACCGAGTCGCTGGCCTCGGAGCCGCTCTCGCCGTCCTCGTTGTGGCTGTCGTCGTGCCCGGGCACCTTCACCACGATGGTGTTCTGCCGGCGCCCGGGCACCGCGCTGCGGGCAAGGAACGGGCGTCACCTCGGGAAAACAACCCCTCTGCAGGAAGGCAAGCAGGGAATAGCCAAACCCCAGGGTCACTGAGCTCAACTCACGGCCCTGCCCGTTGTTATGAGGGAATTAAAAGCGCTGCTCGACAAAATAAATGTGTTATAGAAAATCAACTGCTTTAAACCACTCTGCTCCCGTGTATAACTCGGAGCTATACAGCAAGATAAAAACAGCAGAAGTGATGCCTTGGGATTTTAGCTTTTATATTTTCATCCTGCAATTCTTTAGTGTGTAGCTCTGAGCTCCATACAGAGTGTGAGCAACTGCTTTTCCCATTTGGGTCAGACACAACAATTCCTCTCCAGGCCTGAGAATCAAGGACACCTCACTGCCTCAGGCCCCGAGAAATGGAAACAAAAGGGAGTTGGGGGGGAGCAAACTGGGAGAATGGGACTGCACTGCCTGAAGCTGGAATTGCACAATTAACCTCTGATATGCAAATGGACAGAACTTCTATCTGTCCCAAAAACGTGTGGCTGTGTCCATCCTGGGTGCAGTCTCTGTGAGACTCCTGCACTGCCCAAGGTGCGCCCTGGGAAGGCCTTTCCATAAATCCCTGCCCTTTATCCTGAACTCTGTCCAGCCTCTGCTCCAGGGCAGCCTCTACAAGGCATCAGAAGGAATAAAAAAATCTTAGGTTTCAACTTCCTGCGTCTGCCTCAGTGGAAAAGGTCAGGCCCAGTGTGCAAGACAAAAGAAATATTCAAATTATTTAGTTGAGGTGTTGGGACAGAGGTTGGACTCGATGATCTTGAAGGTCTCTTCCAACTTGGAAGAAACATTGTTATGAAACAAACAATTTATAAAATCATTTTAAGTAAGGCCATTTTTTACCCAGAACTCCCAGTTCCACTTGTTTAATGTTCAAATAATTCATAAAATAATTTTAATTAAGGCCATTTTTTACTCAGAAGTCCCAGTTCTACTTGTTTAAAATTTGCTTTAGATAGTCCAAGTTTTCTTTGGACTGCACATTCCTCCTTCAGCCGGTTAAATACAGGATTTTGGTGTGTTCTCAAGGGATTGTGCATCCGTGTAAAAATCCATAGCTATGGGAAATCCTTCTTTAACTGTCAGCTGCCAATTACCACTGAGCTAATCCCAGCTCCTCCAGGATGTTCTCTCCCATCAAAAGGGAAGCAAGAGGAACTACCCAAGCCCAGGTTCAATGTTTCCCTCACTGTTACCTCCAGCATTCCTCGTTTTTCCCTTCAAATTGCCTTTGAAACCGGACCTGCCCAAGGAGGGGACAAAGGGAGGATTCCAGGGAATGCTACTAACTTGCTGAGGATGTTCTCCAGGGAGTCCGCTGCTCTGCTCAGCGGCTCCTCCTGCCCCACCATCTTGGCCACGATGGAATTCTGCCGGTCGTTGTTGAGGATCACTGTGGTCTGAGGGACAACACTGCAGAAAGGAAAAAAAAAGAAAAATCACAGAGGGAACGGGAATGTAAAGGAGCAAAGTTTATAAATAATCCATGAAGAGGTTTCTGGTTTAAATAATCCAGGGAGGGCCTCTAGGCCTCGCTCCCTCTCCGACATCGCGGGCGCCGATCGAGCGCTGACGCCGGCAATCCATCGAGTTTGACACCTGCACCACCTCGAGTGCTCCAATTTTTTCAGAGGATGGATGGCTCCAATGGAATTATAGAAAAGTCCACGACCCCTAGGGAAGCAATAAGGAATTCATCAATTCAGGACACACAGGGGGAAGTCTGTAAATCACAGCTCCACCCCATTCCTTCTGGGAGAATCTGAGCGTTCGCAGAGGTACTGTGGCAAATTTACATAGTAATGCAACAGTTTCAGCAGGATCATTCCTAGGAAAAAAGAATTTGAAAGGATTTATTGCAAAAGTGGACGATGAGCTTGGTTAAAGAGCGTGTGTCATCCTCCAGGGCGGGGAGATGAACAGCGTGAGGAGCATCAGAGCAAACAGGACCAGAATGTGACTTCAAATAAAAACAAGACTAAACTATTCTTGCGTGCATTTCACACATTAAAAAAAACCAAAGAGCAAACACCAAAAAGCATTTAGCGTGTGAGAAACCAGAAAAACCTTCCCCTTATCCCTCCTGATGACAACGGAGAAGGAAACAACTCGAGACGTGCTAAGTTTGCGCTGGGCTGCAAAGGCAAAGGCGGAGTAAACCCCAGCCTCCACACGCGGAGCGGCGCTCCATCTGTTCGCAGGGATCGGTCGCGTTCCTGCCACACCGCCGCTCGCACCCGAGGTGTGCGTTTACAGCTAAACTCTTCCCGCCGTGCTCACGGAGAACTTAAGGAGGGAATTGGTGGCTGCGCTGCCCCTCGCTTCCCGCAGCAAACGGCTCGCTCTCGTTTTCACGGCTCCGACGTCGCGAACGTGACTGGTGGTCATTTATTTTCCCTTGGCTCATTGCTGAGCCACAGACGAAGCCAATCTGGTGACAGCAAGCGTGTTTCCTTCAGCTGCAGCAGAGCACACGCTTGAACATTCACGTGTCTGTGTAAGACTGAAATGCCAAATTATCCGTCACTAAGGAGAAGATAAGGCCCTGTCACGGAGCTAACAACGAATGGATCCCAATTTTGGCACAAATAAAATGCTTGACCCCAGATTTTTTGGCTCCAAAAGCCCCAGGCTCCAATGCCCTGCCTCCCACACGCAGGGACTGCATGTGCTGCTTGCAACATATGGGATTCCTCATGGAATCCAAGGATCCCTGGAGCGCAAACCTGGGCAGGCTCTGGAAGATGTTTGGCTCATCCCAGACAAGTGCAGGGTCTGCCAGAGCTCCTCACGTGCACGTGGAGCTCAGATTTTAGAAAGAAGGCAATAACTGGGGGGGTTCTGTTGCTTTCCTGTTATTCTCTGGAGAATCAGGATTTAGGGCGCTTCCACAGCCTCCTGTTCAATTTTTATTTTTAAAAAAAGATGACTTTATAGTCTCTTTTCCCTGCACCAAACATTTAAAAACCCCGCCAAACACCTGATAAAACAGTGAGATGTGGCAGTGCTGGCAGCTCCCAGGCCAGCAGCAACGTGTGTGTGCTCATGACACTTCCCAAATTATCCAAACAGCTCCTCTGGAAGCTCTCACGTCCCAGTTTAAAATGTTCGAGTATTTTACATTTCCTTTCAGATGCTGTTCTTTATCACCATCTCCTTTGCAATCACTTCTGAAGGCCTGTTTAAAATGTCACTTACCAAAGCTTCTTTTTAATGAAGACTCTGAATAATTAATTTCAACTGGAGAGATAAATGCAATAAAATTACATTTAGAAAGTCCTTAGCGTTTTGCTCTTATTAAGTTTATAGTTGAAAAAAAAAATCCTTAGCACTAAAAATTAGGATAAAATAAGGAATTGGGGGGGTTGCTTTGTTTTAGGAATGTTCATTTTTTATGAACTCGCTTGAAATTCCTCCTGAGGTCCAATCTGAGCCTCCCCTGGCCCAGCTCGAGGCCGTTCCCTCTCATCCTGTCCCTGTTCCCTGGGAGCAGAGCCCCATTCCCACCTGGCTGCACCCTCCTGGCAGGGGGCTGTGGAGGGTGACAAAGGAATTTAACTTCCCTGTGAGATATTCCGGTCCCTGTTTGCAGATTTATTTAGAAACCTGCTGAACAGACACGAAATTAAAACTGGAATTCTATGTAAAATCAAAATATTGGGCCAACCTGACAAAAATCCATTAAAATTCATTACAGCCGAGTGCATCCTTGGGTTATTCCCATTTCTTTCTTCAATCTGCCCATCTCTTTCTGAAGACAAACCACCTCTAACCACTCCTGTACTAAAACACAGAAAACAGAAGAGGAAAGCTTTGGATATTCCCTCAAATGCCAAGGGAAGCAATTCTTTCTGAGTGCTGCCAGTACTCGGGGGGGAAGATGGAAGGAAATATTCCAGGGGTCAGGGGGAGTTTCAGGAACCCAGAGCGCCTGCACAGGCCCCAGAACTTTCCATTTGTGCTCACATATTCCTTTCCCCAGAAGCATTAGGACTTGGAGGGTCTGGAGCAGCAATTTGCCTCTTCTTGGACACAACTCTCTAAAAAAAAAGTCAATGCATGCAACCTGCAGATATTTGGGGATTTTTAAATGCAGTTTACTGAATAATCCGTCAAATTACAGGTGAAAATATTCCTAAAAAATAAAACCACCAACTAATGATTGCACGTTTAGCCTCTGATTTTTTAATTCTTTTGAAACACAAAAGGCCAGTCTCTATTTTGCATAAGGGAATTGCTGCCAGAGGTCATTTTCAGCATGGAAAATGTGTGAGTGAGATCCGATCACTCATCCTAACGGCCGGGGTCCCGCTGCCAATAACCTGCCCATCACCCAGGGCGCAGCCGGCGACAGAAAGAGCTTCTGCCAACGCCAGGACCTTCCTCTCCTCCTCTCCCCAGCTGAGCTTTCCCTTCGGAGAGAGCAGGATCAGGCAGAAGGAATTAACTGACGTTTCCCCCTCCCACCAGATCCAAAGTGCTTCTCCCAAAAACCGGAAGCGACTTGGAGTGACATTTTCAGACGGGTTCTTCCCTTGGCTCTCACTCCCAAGGATCAGAGCATGGAGCAGCACCAATGGGAGAGGAGCTGCAATTCCTGCTGGCAAATCCCCCCAGCCTTAAGGAAAGCCAGGCTGGGAAAGAGCCCTGGAACTCTGGAATTTCCCAGTTTTCTGCTGGGGATGAAGATTGAAATGCAGAGTTCATGCGTGGAGGAATATCACAGTTATCCCTACCAGGGAGAAAATCTAAATATAACAAATATTGTTGTACAATGTGGTGCTTTCCTTATTTTTTTTTCTAGTTTATCTTTCACTAACACTTGTGTTCATCCCTAACAGCAGCCATCTTTTGCATCTTTTCATCATTATTTAGGAAGATAATGTCAAAGTGCTCCTTCCCCCCGATGGCCACCTGCTTCCTCCGCCTGCTGCTCACACAGTTAAGGATCCCTATCCAAAAAGGAGTGAGAAAACCCACTCAGGACCTCACACCGAAACAAAGCCACAAACTGGCAAAGAATACGTGAAATTACATTGGATTTATGCCCCAAAATTAACGCAGAGAACAAACCTGTCAACAACCAGACTGCTCACCGAGCAGGTGGGAAGCCAAGGCTGCACAGGCACCTCAACAATTCCAGATCAAATTCCCAAATTTATGGTCCAGCCACAGGCAATTGCCAAAAAAGCAGCAGTGTCATCCATCATTTTCAGTGAGAGTTCAGGCATTAAAAATTCTCTTTGGATTGGGAACATCCCTCAGAGCAGACAGGACGAGGTCCTGGAAGGAGCCAAGCCAAAGTCCACCAGGCATGGCTGGAAAAACTCCTGGAGCTGGGAGGGCTGGGGTCAATTTATAAGAAAGATAAAGCAAATGAGGCTTTATCCAAACAATTTAAGAACAGTCAGCATCGAATTTTCAACTCTAGTAAGTACAAATGAGAGATTTTTCCAAATTACAAAATCCATCTTTACCTACAGAGGAGCCTCTGCTTGGCTGGAGTCAGAAAAACATCAATTACCAGCTGTAAAATTAATTTTATCCAGCGATTTTGAAAGCTGTTAAACTCTCCTGGGGATTGTTGTGCTCTGAGGAAAGCTGAACCCACCTGGAGAACCAAGTGGAGTCATTCCAAAATGACAACACCCATCTGCAAGGAGTTCCTCAACTCCCCAAAGCCTCCTCTTCCCAAGGGATTGCTCCTCCAGGGATTTCCCACCACTCCTATGGGTGCACAAACTATTTTAGATCTTGGTTTTTGAAAAAAAAAAAAAATACAAAAAAAATTAAAAATCTCTCATTTTGGACGCGGCGGAAACTGTAAAAATTAAGTGTGGTGACACAGGGTCCAAGGAATGTTTTGTCTTTCAGAAAAGACATAAAGCCAGCATAAATAGCAAAAAAAAAAGCAAAAAAATAGCAAAAAATAGGAAGAAAAAAGGGAAGAAATAGAGAAAAATCTTTTAAAAAATAGAAAAAAAATAGGGAAAAATAGGGAAAAAAAGGGAAAAAAAGGGAAAAAAAGGGAAAAAAAGGGAAAAAAAGGGAAAAAAAGGGAAAAAAAGGGAAAAAAAGGGAAAAAAAGGGAAAAAAAGGGAAAAATAGGGAAAAAATGGGGGGGAAGGGAAAAATTAGGGGGAAAATTAGGGGGAAAATCAAGGGGAAAATTAGGGGGAAAATCAGGGGGAAAATTAGGGGAAAAATAGGGAAAATTAAGGAAAAATAGGGAAAAATAGGGAAAAATAGGGAAAAATAGGGAAAAATAGGGAAAAATAGGGAAAAATAGGGAAAAATAGGAAGAAGGTTGTAAAAAATAGGAAAAAATGGGGAACAAATAGGGGAAATTAGAACAATAGAATAAATACCAAAAAAATTAGAAAAAATAGAATAAAGATTGGAAAAAAGATCGGAAAAAAGATCAGAAAAAAACAGGGAAAAAATCCATCCAGGCCACCATGTGTGCCATAACCAGGATTGAAAAGTGCTAGAAATTACATTAATTATCAGCCTTCTACTTTTGATCGTGGCCAAGAAAAGGCCGGGTCATGCCATAAGCACCAGGTCAATACCACCCTTTTTGAAGATAAATGTACTCATAAAAATACAACAGCAGAGATATCTTGTTTTCAGGCAGTCTGGAGAGAAATTTACAGTTATTACCCTTCTTTGAGCCTTAACTTCCTGAGCCAGATAAGGAGCAGCACTGCAGCAAGTGGAGATTGTGCTCCGTGGGAAATGAGGGAGCTTGCACCGATCCCGAGCACGCTCCAGGAGGGAAATTATTGATTAAAACAGAAATTCCGGATGTTTGGAAAACACCGTTTGAAACAGGAGTAGAGACTTGGAATCTTTCATTGTACAATTACTTTTAGATGATTTTCCTGATTTTCCGACAAATTCTGCTATCAGCTGAAGCCTGATTTAAGCACTAAAATCCTGGGGGTAGAGGAGGCAGTGTTACAAATTGGCTTCCCAGATATTAATTACAGGAAGCAATTGCAGGAAGTGAAGCCTCACTGATCAGCAGATGACAAATAAATACAATATCAGGTTCCTGCGAACACCCCTGAGCTCTTTCTGAGGGGTTTGTAAATAATTCCCACTGGGTAGCTCTGCTTTTCCTGCTTTTCCTGCTTTTCCCCAGTCCCCAGCCGCTCCGTGCCCTTGGCACCACACAGACATTTCCCAGCCATTCCAAGGATGCTGCTCGTGGAGAGCTGGGATTGAATCCCTGATTTCCAGATCCCCTGAGGGGATTAAAGAAATCCTCCTCTTCCCTTGGTATGAAAAACACAATTTCAGGAGTTATTGGGAGCAGATTTCCTGCTTCTGGAACAAAGAGATGGAGCTCAGGATATGCAAAAATGTACAGTTCCCAAAAAAAGGGGAAAATGCTGTTTGGAAAGGCATTCCAAGCGCAAACAGAGGGGGTTTTGGGGTTGGAAATGCAGCAGTGAAGCGGCAGCTGCTGCCAAGGAAAGCAGATGGAACAGGGCTCCAACCTCAGCGAGACCTGGGAGATGTTACAGAGCCACGAAGGCTGGAAAAGACCTTCAGGAGCAGAACTCCAAAACCTTGGAGGCTGCTTCATCCCTGGGGAGCTCCGAGTCCTCCACTGCTCCTCTCCATCCTGCTTCAAGTAAAACTGGGGCCCTCGACACTCACTGCAAATTATTCCCTTCTCAAACTAGGGTGTTTTAAATGACTCTAAATTTCAATTATTATGTTATTTCCCAAAAGCAAGACTGGTTGTTTTTTGCCATTTTTAAAACCAGCGTTACTGGTACTTTAACCTGCTCTAAACTGGTATGCAAATTATTCTGGAACACCACCTAAATCCCTGTCATCTCCAAACCCTTTAATCACCGATTGATTACCTGCTCTCCTCTTCATTCATTTCCTTGCCCTGGCAGAATTAACAGCCCAGCCTACAGGGGAAGTTCCCAGGGACTGCTTTTACTGCTGGATTTTCAAATTCCCAGAGACTGTACCATTCAAAATATTTAAATTCTGCCAGGCTGAATTTAAATAAGAATAAATAAGGCTTTTCTGCCCCCTTCTGTTTATTGTCTGCTCAATAAATTACTTTAAATATACTGTGTGCAACACAGCTTTCACAAGCCAGCGCTCTGCTTCACACAGATAAAGAATTTGAAGAGTGGCACGAAACATTATCCCATTTTCCAACATCCATGAGGTAAAACCTGTCCACTTTTATGAAATATAATTTTTTTTTTAGTTGTTTCTTTAGGCAGAAAGCAAAGCATGAGGCCTAAGAAGGGCCTGAACCAAATTCCTCGTCCTGCACCTTTCCATTTCTTCCTGGAATGCAAGAGCTGGCCGGGCTCGTGGAGCCGTGAAGGAAATGTTCTGCTTTCCCTGGAATCCAGCTCATCTATGGGATTTGGCAAGGGAGGAGGCTAACCCACATTTTCACTGATTTTAAATGTTCTTAAAACACTGATTAAATCAGTAAATGTCCTCCTAATCAGTGTCTAAACTCAAATCCTGTTTGATTCCCATGTATTCCTCTTCTTTGGTTTTTTTCCTTCCCAGAAACCCATACAATTAAAGGATGTTGGTTCTAAATGGAACCAAAAGGATTCCCTGAGGTCTCTGACCCAAAGCAAGTGTTTCAGCTGAGTGGGAATAAATAAACTGTTTATCCACAGGTGGCTCGGAGTGAACAGGAATCCTGCAAACCTCCCAAATTAAAGGATTTCACTTTTATCCTGGGCTAAGTTAACGGGGAAAATGTACAATTTCCTAGTAAAAAAGCAAAATATCAAACCTTGTAACACATCTGAAAACCTCTGTCTAAAACTTGAAGGAGCTTTATCACCTAAAATTTGATTTTCAGTGTAAATTCCTTTTAAGAATTCAAAACCACCTGTTTCTAAAAGTTCATTTTGGTGTTTTAAGCCTGACAGGCACATTTGAAACAGCACCACCACAATTAAAGAGATCCAAACCACACTTTTTCCATCCTTTTCTCAGCCCTAAATCATCAGCTGCTACTTGCTCAGCTCTCAGCTGAACTATTGGACTCTCATAAATGATATTTCATCAGAAACCATTAACTTTAGAAAAAGCGCAGTGGGGAGAAGGAATCCACAGTTCAAATCTTGGTCAGTCTGAAGAGTTTTAGAAATGAATTCCACCCCATCCAGGCAGGAATTATCGAGCTCTCTATGGAACACAGCTGAGCTGCTGATGCTGAATTGCTGCTTTAATCCCAGAACTGACCTTTCCCTCTCCCCCAGTGCTGGGAGTCAGACGCTGCTTCCCAATTCATCAAATCCCACCAGCAAATTCCCGGATGCTCGGCTCCCCAAAATCCGAGTGCAACGCTCATGGAATGGGAAATTCCACAAGAACTCTGCTGTGGGAGCTGTTAAACTGCAAGATGCCACTTCTTCCTAATCCTGGGGAATTTGGAATTAATAAAAATCCCAGCCACTGTTTTCAGAATCAACCTGTATTGCTCCTAAACAGAACGGCTCACAGAAATCCAGGGCCTTCTCCATGAGATCCACGTGGCCAGGAAGGCAAAATAAAATGAAACCTCAAGAGGCTGAGGCTGACAAATTTTGTGACAAATTAGGAGACTTTGGAAAGCACTGTGATGTTTTCCAAGGAATTAAAGATGTGATGTTTTGGGAGGCTTTTTTTTTTTTTTAAAACNAGTTTTGGGAGGCTTTTTTGTTTTTTAAAACTACAGCCAAAGGAACAACAGAACCCTGGATAAAGAAAGAGGAGCTGACAGATAATCTAATAATGCCTTTATTTCACTAGTCCTGTTTATAAACTCCATTTCTGAACGCAGGACAGAACAGACATTTTCAGAGAAACTCCTCTACTACACCTCAAGAAGGAATTTGGGGTTTTCATCACATATTCCAAGGCACAACAATTCTTCCAGGCCGGAACGCTGCTCAGTGCTGGCATTAAGTGACAGAAACTGATTCCTCCATGTCAAAAACCATACAAAACATAATTCACAAACTCAGCTTGAAAACAGAGTGCTAATACACAAGTGATGTGAGAAAACCCCTTGACTTCTTCATCAGAACTGAAAACAGGGGCCTCAAGAGGCTTGAAAAGCAACAACTTTGTGGCCCAATCCATGAAATTATGAACAGCCGTTCAAATTCTCACTCCCTCAACTGAAATTCCACTTTACCAAATTGTTTTGCTCAAAAATATCCGAATTTTGCTTCTGCTTCTTCTGTGCTCTTTAAAAACCTTGTGATTCTAAACAGAATTTTTGAATTCATGAAGTGCTAATGACGATCTTTCCGTTGTGCCAATATTGACTCCGTCCCCCAGCTGGGAGTGTAACCAAAAGGGACGTGGTGAGAACGGATCCCAGACAATTGTGCCATTTTCCTGCAGCCCCTTCCTCCTCAATCCTTCAGGAAAACAGCCCAGGCCCCGGAATTCCACCTGGGAGAACGCCCAGATGTGACCCTGGAATGGGGAATTTAAAATAAACGTTTGCTCCCATGCCAGGGACTGCTGACAGAAAGGGAAAGGTTGGGAATTCATCGATCCCGGAGGGTCCATCCCCAGCAAGGACAAAGCCCAGCTGTGGTTGTGTCCAGGCCCCCCAGAATTCCCTGTTTGCACATTTGCTGCTGGGTGAGGCCCCAGGAAAGGATAAATAAACCTGGGTTGCTGCGGAGCGACAGAATTCCTGAAAACCCAGGGAACTCCAAAGCTTCTCCAAACCAAGCCTGGACAACTCACCCTGATTCCACCCCCAACTGCTGACTCTGACTCCCTCTGCCCCCAAACACATCCCAGCCTGACATCGGAGTCGTCTCCAGGCCTGAATCTGCTTCCAGGGAAATGTTTTTCCAGGCCTGGAATTCAAAGTGGGAGCTCAGGCTGACCCATGGACCTGCACCTCGAGAAGGAACCCTTCAGCCTCCAGCCTTGCAGGATCCTCTGCTCCTCAATCCTCCCTTTGTTTCCAAAGAAATCAATTAAAACCCTCCTGCAAACTCAGGGTCTTCAGAAGCAATTCCACAATTAGCACTGACTGAATGAAGTTAAAAAGCAGCACAAATCCTGCAGGTTCGCGATGTTAATTTATTTATCACTGAGTGAAATAAAAGGAAAGAAAGTGGTTTACATCCCCTAATGAGTTATGATATCAACTGCAGTGAACACAGGGAAGGGGCTCAGCAGCCACTGCTCACTGATAAGGGCTGAGGAATTATTATTCCTCCTAAAAGTCTGGATTAGCATAGCAGGATAGTTTATTGTAATCTGTAAAAATCCTCCTGATAAAAATGCAATTAGGCTGGCCAAGGGGTTTGTAACTCCCAGAAAAAAATAAATATATAGATATATATAAATTTTAAAAATAGAATTCTGGCTATTTTAGGGTTTATACACCAATACCTTGATTATATTTCTTTAGGTTTGTTTGTTTCTCTAAAGGTTTTATGCAGGAGCAACAACATTTTTGCTAAATCTAGAACAGTCCCCCTACAATTCATTTCACACCGCATTCCCTGCTTTACAACCTCATTTAAAATCATCTCAACTCTCAATTTTGCATTATTTGACCCCAAATCCACTTGTAAACAGGGAAAAATCAGCAGAAACACAGCTCTGGAATTTGGGGGATCTGGAGCCAGGAGGCTTTGCCAAAAGGCACATTGCAAAGTGGGTGGACAAGTCTTGTTCTCCAAATTAAATTAAATTGTTCTGGTGATTAAATTTAATGGTAAAACAAACATTTAATGATCCACACCTACAAAAAGACAGCAAATTCAAACATCCCATCTGGCACAAAAGTGCATCTGAGGAACCTCCATGTTAATAAGCCAATGTTCAACCCTCAGCAAGTCTCGTTCAAGGACACCAGGATGGATTTTGGCTCATTAATTGAGTGCAATTAATCTACAGTTCCATTTAACTGTTCCATTCTCATTAAAGGCAAAAATACAAACGTTTTTATCTCTACACTTGTTATCAATTAGCCACAAATGCACATGGAACAGAACCAGATGTCTGTGGTCTGTATTTCACCTGTAGCACAAAAATGGGTCCAGGAGAATACCTGAGCTCCATTTACCTCTGGATTTACTCCATTTACCTCTGAACACCTCCAACCTGGCCTTGGACATTTCCAGGGATGCAGGGGCAGCCACAGCTTCTCTGGGGAATCCATTCCAGGGCCTCCCCACCCTCCCAGGGAGGAATTCCTTCCCAAAATCCCATCTTGTCCCTGCCCTCAGTCGGTGGGAGCCATTCCCTGTGTCCTGTCCCTCCAGCCCTTGTCCAAAGTCTCTCTCCATCTTTCTCGTTGGCTCCTTCAGGTCCTGGAAGGCTGCAATAAGATCACCCTGAAGCTTCTCCAGGCTGCACAATGCCAATCCTCCCAGCAGAGCTGCTCCATCCCTCTGCTCATGCCGGTGCCTCCTCTGGGCTCTCTGCAGCAGCTCCAGCTCCTCCCGGGGCTGGGCCAGCTCTGCAGGTGGGGTCTCACCTGCGGGGCAGAGGGGCAGAATCACGGCCAGCCTCCCACCCACCAGCACCCCAACTCGTGGCATTCCCACAGGCCCAGCTCCCAGGCTCAGCCAGGATCCCGAGGTATTTACGGGATTTACTCCCCTTCTTTTCCAAGAGCTGCTCTCCTGGCAGTGCAGCACCATCCTCCCTGACAGCCTTCAACAACCACGGCTTTTTGTTAAGGCAGCAGATCCAGCCTTGCTTTGGTGGCAGGAGGAGGAGGCTGGAGAATCCCATTGCTGTGCAGAATCTGGGAATCCCTACCCCAAAGCCCGGGAGGCTCGGCCTTCCGTGAAGGACAGGGAAGAGGGAAGGCCACGGAGCTGGTACAACGGAACAGCCCCTGCAGGCCTTAACTGGAAACAATCAACAAGTGATAAAGAGTTTTATGGATGAGAGACGGGAATTCAGGGAAACATTCTGTCCCCTGCAACCAGAGTGCCCCCAGTGCCAAATTAAACACATCCAGCCCTATTTTCTCTCGAGTGCCACAGGCCACAGTCTGCTGCAGAACAAAAAGCCCTCAGTGCTCTCCTGGCATCACACCTTTGATAATGTGCAACTTCAGACCAACGACAACAAATATTTGGGGCGGAGAACATCGCTGTCTTCAAGACTTCTATCTAAACGATGGTCAGGCTGGCTGAGAAGCTGTCAGCAAAAATGTGTAACCCAAACCAAGAGATGAAGCAGCAGCATCCACACACAGGACAGATTTCTGATGGCTGCAGGGATTTAAAAACAAACCAAACCGAAACAAGCAGCTCAGGCCTGACAAATCCCTTCAGAAACCCAAAATCGTACAATTTACAGAGGAAAGCATTCACTGAGCATGGATTAATAGGGTCCCAAGGGGGCCATGGGTTCCTGAAAGGGTTTCTGAAGCCTTTTGTGCACAAACCACAGTAAAAAGTTCAGCTCATGCACAAGAACTCGAAGATCTCTAAATTAACGACCAAAAAAATCAGGCCAGATTTAAAGAAGATTCTTTAAGAAACAATTACTGATAAAAGAGTATTTAGCCAAAAAAACCTTGGTGTAAAACTCTGGTTACTTCTTCTATGATCCAAGTACTTATTCCATGCACTTTGTTCCTGTTATTACAACTCAGCCATAATTAATCTTTTCAATGAACGAAGCCTTCAAAAGCAGAGGTAAAAGCAGACACAGCACCTGCTTTAAATAAAAATTAAATGCCTGCACACCTTTGTAATGGAGAATAAAGAGTAGTTATTTAGAGAA
Organism: Callaeas wilsoni; assembly: GCA_013398955.1. Classification (NCBI taxonomy): domain Eukaryota; kingdom Metazoa; phylum Chordata; class Aves; order Passeriformes; family Callaeidae; genus Callaeas; species Callaeas wilsoni. Next base: position 86,985 of record VWPU01010804.1, read on the forward strand.
GTATGAAGTGTTTGCCAGCTATAAAAATATGAAAAAGGAGGAAGAAGTGTTGGAGAAAAGAGTCTTTTGTTAAGCAGATTTCTCTGGCTGGGCTCACCTCGACGATAAGATGACAGACACATCAAGATTTAGGTATTTAAAACCACATTAGGGGAGTCAGACACAAAGGGACTGCAGGTCAAGCCAGCAAAGTGCATTAGATTATTCAACAGATTTTCCAGCTCCAGCTTCTAACTCCAAAATAAGCAGAGCTATTTTCCTAGCAGGATTCTTTAGCAAACAAGCTCATAAAACACACCCCATTGTACTTCTGGTGAAGAAAAGTAAAATGAGAAGCAATTAGAATGATGATGAACTCATTAAGTCAAAACAGCTATAAATAAAAGCAGAGCAAGTCTCAAAAACCTGTCTGAAAGAGCTGCTGAGCTTTTCCAAGGGATGGATGAACGAGTCTGGTTTCAGTCAGGATGAAATGTGGGAAGAGCTGCAAACCGTCCCTGGACCAGCGTCCGCTTCTGAGTAAGGTCAGGAAACTGCTACAAAAATTACCCTCAAGATAAATGAACCCTACCTCCCCCAGCAGCCTCTCTCCAGCTGTGCAGAGAGAGGGAAATGCCCAAAGCCTGGGTGGATGGCTTTGGAGCAGGGCAGAGCCGCGTCCTTACCATCGGACTTTATTGCAGGTCTGGGTGGCGCCCAGCGGGGACCCGGCCACCATGGGCACCTGGATGGGGCTGTGCTGCTTGTTCATGACCAGGTCCAGCTTCTCCTCCAGGGATTTGCAGGTGGCCTCCAGGGCCAGCAGCTTGGCCTCGATGCTGTCCAGCCTCAGGCATATGGTCTGGTTGATGGAATACAGGAACGACTGGGAAGGGAGAAGAACGCTCTGAGTTTCTCCCGCCCGCGCTCCCGAGGAAGCGCCGGACGAACGCGACCGGGAATCAACGCTAAAGGAACTTGCAGCCTGCCCAGTGACAAAATCCAACCCCGAGGACATCCAGGAGCGTTGCAGCAGGCTCAGATCCTTCCAGATCTTTATCTGGGAGCCGAAAGCGGCCCGGCCAAAGCCGTTTTCACCTAAGCGCTTTGTCAGGGTGATTTCATCCACCACAAAATCATTTCTAATGACTTGCCAAAGCCTTCCAGTCCACATGGAAAACAAAAGGATTATAAATCTCTGGATGCATCCTCCTGGATAAAGTCTAGTAAGTTTTTTTTCCTGCCCAAACAGATAAATTGCAGTGGAAATTGTATAAACACAAAAAGCCTCGGAGACAATTAATGCCACTCACTTCAGTTTCCCGCTGAACAGCAAATCAAGAACAGCAAATAAATAAAATCTGTTTTGCTAAGCAATCTTTTTGAAAAGAAAACATATTCCACTTGGGTTCTCCTGGGAAAACAGGCCATTAGAGGGAAGAGTTCCACTCCGTGTGCTTTGCAAACAGCAGCTGTGCCATCTTGTGGCCCTGCAATCACTGAACAGCCCAAATCCCTCCTTCCACAGAGCTCCAGCTCCTGGGAGCATCCCAAAAACACAGAACTACACACGGCAGTGTCCGTGGCAGCAAAATATTCATCAGGTACTCACGCTCCAGGGCAAAAACCAACCCTAAACCACACCAGGGCAAGTTCTGAGCTCCAGGGCCTGAATTAAATATGAATTATTCTATCAGGAGGATGCTGTTAGCTTCAAATAATAACTGCAAACATGCTGAAAGCATCTACAAATTGTAACACCAATACATCCTCAGGTTTATCTTTTTGGTCAGCTTCATTTACTGTATCAAAAAATGTCCCAATAGCGATGTTTTGAGTCAGTGGAATCAATTTTGATGATATTTTGTATTGCTTATGGAATTCCTGCTACTAATTCTACACTGGAAAATCAGACAATCATCCAGATTTTTAAATTTATGCCTAAAAATGCACAAGTACCTACAAGAATAATTCCGGTATTAGGTATAAACAGTTTCTTTTACATTCTTGTAATAACTTTCCCTAAACTTAACTGGCATGAGAAATAAAACCAGGAAAGGGCATTAAATAACCTTAATAGAGGGATCCTGGCAGTTGATTTCTATTCTCTGACGTTTCAGGGCGGGTTCCACATCATCATCTGCCACCTCATGGTTCTCCAGCACAACTGCAAAGGAAAAAACATTGCCAGAGCTCAGAACCCAAGAGGACGAAGCTCAAATTAAAAACACCTTAAGTGGAGAAAACAAAAGCATGTAAAATGCCTTTAATTAAGATATTTAGTGTGTTCTTTGACACCTGCTCGGGGTTTCTCTCAAATACCTGACAGCGGTGATGGGACCAGGTTTGAGTTCCTCTGCCAAGCTGAGCAAAGACTTCTGAAGGACTGGCAGGTCCCAGCTTCTCCTCCAACTCTTTGGGACCATTTCTGAGGTAACTTTTTCATTTTGAATCAGAAAAGCAGTTTTTTGGTCTGTGTCTCTCATTTCCATTGCTGTTCTTCCAGTCATTAACTTGCAAATGCCACAGAGGATCAACATCTCAATATATTTTCACTTAGGAGGTCAAGTTCTGAGCAAGGGATAACCCAATATTTGCTTTCAGAAGTGTTTTTCAACTTTATTGTCCAAAGAATTTTAATAATGGATAAGACAAACTATTTTACACATAAAACAACAATTCCTAATGGATGGGGGACAGCTCCCATTGGAGGAAAAGCCTAAAACCATGGAGAAAACTGAGAGTGCAGGAATATTTCATTATTTTGGGGGTTAGTCTAACAAAGTCTTTAAAAGAAAAGTGAAATAAATAAAATAATCTGATCTGAGGGGTTTGGAGACAAGTGAAGCGATGGGAGACACGGGATATGGTCTTAAAAAGCACCTTTTGAACTAAAAACCTGGTTTGTCTTTTAAAGAAAAGCTCAGCAGTGATTTCCAGACAATGGGCACTGCTGTAAATCTCTTCCCACCTGGATTATCTGGAGTCAGGTCCTCAACAGCAATCTGAACCACATCTGCCAAATCCTGCTCTGACATCATTCAGCAGCAGCAGCAGAGCCCCTCTGGCGCGGCGGCAGCTCCCCAGGGCAGGAGCTGGCCAGGGCATGCAATCCTGCAGACAGCAGCAAGGACACGGTTAGCGCTGGTGAAACGTCTCCTGCAGCACCAACCCCTTCGACTTCTCATTCCTCTTCCATAAAATGATTCAGCTCCAAGAGAAACGATCAGCCTCCCAAGGGATTATCCAGCGGCACCCACAGCTCCTTCGCTGGCCACCTCACCGAGCCCTGCAGCACCTGCAGGAGCAGACCTTGGTGCAGCGGGGCTGAGGCAGGAGCTGCAGCTCTCCCTGCTCCCCCCTGCACATTCCCGAGGGATGAGGAGAGCACTCGGGTTCAGACAGGGAAGGCAGCAGGCTCTCAAAGCCCACGG
>VWPU01010805.1:0-45366 GCA_013398955.1 Callaeas wilsoni
ATCGGGATGGATCGGGATGGATCCCGGCGCCGCCGATCGCTGCTCGGGCGCGGCGCCAGCGCCACCTGGCGGCGCCGGCGGGAGCTGCGGCCGCGCCCCCTGCGGGCGGGCGCTTCTCCTCCTGCTGGTCCCCGGAACCCAGCGCGAGCAAGGAGTTACGGAGCGAACGACGCGGTCCCGTGCGAGATTTTGGTAAAGACAGAAGTGTGATACAAAATCAAATGTATGCAGGGAAAGGATTTAAAATAATCTGCAGTAGGTCATAAAGTGTCGTTGTTTATAGGAGAACTTTTTAGGCTCAATGGTATTTGACATTTCTGTTGTTCTGACTTATTCTGATTTAGTTAGAAAAAGATGGAGATGTGAACAGAAGAGAGAACGCTGTTACTGGATTTTTGTTCATAAGGCAATAGAAAAGTTGAGACAATAGATTTTATAAATAACCTGTGGGGCTGTGACTGCAACTCTATTTCTAGATTAGCGGGAATGTGCCGCTAAATCTTATGGAAACTCTTTGGAGACAGTAACTGCCCCAGATTCCTAGGATTTTTTAATGGAGACTCTGTATATATGGTACCTAGATGCAGTACTGAACTGTTAAAAATACATGTATCAACTTTGTGCCTCTATTAATGATATTTCTCAGTATTGCTATGGGACAATGTCTTCCTTGAAAACAAGTACTGTTTCCAGGGGAAACAATTGAGAAATAGTGAAAGTGGCAATTTGTAATGAAATTATCTGAAATTACATTTGTCAGCTTCATCTTCTAGGAGGAAACAAAACCAAACAAAGCACAAAAATGCCCAGCCTTAGGCTATGTAGAAAAGTTGTCAATTATCAACAAGTTGGTTTTAAATGTTACTTAGATATACAAGTTCAGTGAGATTTAAATACATAGGAGAGTTCCGCTACTCTTATTAAAACCAGGAAAACCCCAGACATTGAATCTTGTAATGATTAACCTCAGTTACCTAATCTACAAATTAGCGAGGATGTAGGAGGCTGATTAAGTGTAAAAGCCCTTGTTGTTAACCTTATTGCAGAACAAAGTCTTTTACATTGGAGAACAACCTATGCACAGGGAAAGATGCTAAAGGCAATGAGGGAAAGCATTAAAGATGTCAGATCTTAATCAGTTTTGAGGAGAACAAAATGTAGTCAGTGCAGATGTACAGCAGCACAAAATCCTTCTATCAGCACTCTGGATTTGAGGATTGTTGACATGCAACAATCAAAATGAAAAGGGGTACACTAAAATGCTGCCTGGAGAGTTTCAGACAGCCTGACAATAATGCTGCACTTGAGGTGTGATTTTGAACCTGTGTGAGCACCCCGTGGAAAGTGTGCCACTGGGTCAGTTAGTCTGTGGTGAGACAAGGCTGGCTGATGGCTGGGAGACTACCCCCAGCTCTCCCCTGTCTCCACAGCCTCTCCTGTTCCATCCTCCACAAACAGGAGGGCTGGGGCTTGGTCGCCTGCTGTGCCTCCGCAGAGCTTCTGGCCCAGAAATAAGTTGCTGCTGCTTTCATGTGGATGAAGGAGGGTTGGTGTCCTGAAACTGTTGTCTGTCTCCACCTACTAGAAATGGTGAATAACATTGCAGTAATTATCGCCCATACGTGAGAAACCTGAGACTCCACTGTCCTGACATTCTCCGAGAGGAGAGTAAATGCTATTTTGTCTAAGGCCCTCTGTGTATGCACTCTTTACTCTTTTAAAACCTGTTTATGCATCAGTCCTTGATGTGTACAGCTTCTCTTCCCCGTGTGCTGAAACATGGACACTGGCACATGCACGGAGGTCAGGGAAGGTCATAGGATGCAATTGAAAAGGGGAAGCTTAGGCTGAACACCAGAAAAAAATCCTGCCAAGGAAAAGTATTATGTACTGAGCCCAACCTGCCCAGGTAAACAGGGGAATCTCCATTCAGTAGAGTATTTAAAACTACTGTAAAAGTCAAATAAATATGCAGTAGGAAGAGTTTTGTCTTGGCAGTGAAACAGAACAGATGGCTTAGCAGCTATCATCCATCCATAACATCTATGGTTTTGTCAGTAAGACGTTAAGTCTCTAGAAATAGCCTGCGCAGAGCTTGTGTCAACCGGAGCTGTATAAGCCATTACAGAAATCCATATCCCCCTGGGGTTTACTTCATTTTCCTTTTAGAACAGCAGTAACAGGTAAAGTACAGGGCACACACTGGAGGTAAGTAACTGGCTGGGATTAATGATGCTTGGGTCTGTGCTGTGCCATCAGTTTTTGTCAGCCAATCATGAATTGAAAGGGTACAACTTCTGCCTCAGTCACGCTTACTCAGCGTTTTTCTTCCTTCCCCTCCTGGATGCAGTCAGCCTGTAAAAACTCATATAATCACCTTGGTCCAAAAAAAATCAGGTCAGAAGTTGGATGCCTGTTGCTATGTGTTTATGTAATTTCATTGGCCCAGACATTCTTTGCAATAGCTTAGAAATGTACTGCTATGATAAACAGTCTTAGTAAGTATTTCTCATCTTTGTTCTAAAGAATAAATCTGCACTGGACCCCAAATCCTCTGCTGAGCCTCACCCTAGCTGCCTTGAAACAGTTAACCTGAAATATTAAATTTTGTTAGTGTTCCTTTTTATGGCAAGGCTTTAAAGCTTTACAGTGGAAGTTGGCCTGGTAGAGAATATAATGACAATATGGAATGCTTTTGCAAAATGCACGTATGTGTTTGTACATCTTATACTGCTATTGTGCAGTTACTTCATAAAAGCTGCCTGGATGTAATGTTAAAGTTGTAAAGCCAAGCACTCCAGAAGTCAGAAAGCCCTGAGTACCCCTTGCACCTCAGAGGAGCCTTGACTTTGACAAGTGACTCCTGGGAAATCCCATCCTGGGTGTTGCAGCCTTGTCTGTAGCTGGTGTTTTTATGGTTTCTTTGCCTGGTATGAAGTGCTGGAATGTGCTTTGTGGGAGAGACTCCTCAGAAAATTCAACCACCAAAGTCCATTGCAATTTTTAATAAATTAGCATTGGTGAAGATTTTGGAAGGATTTAGTCAGGTTTTGGTGGTGACAAGATCCAACAAAAGTATATGGGTCTTAGCCGGACCCATTTCAAAGGTAGACGTGTTAGAACTTCCCAGTGAAAGAGATAAATTTGTAGAGATGAGCAGGTGATTTTGAGATCCCTTGTGTTTTTTGTTTTTGTTTTGTTTTCCAATTGGTTGGGTTTTTCTTTTTTTTTTCTTCCTTCTCCCCTTTTCTCCGCAACAAACCTCAACAAAAGCCCAAAGCTAAACCCTTAGTCTGATGCAGACAGCTCAGTGGTAAAGGAAGGCAAAATGTCTAAAATCTGGCAATGAGAACCAACAGGAGAGTTTAGAATGGAAAGACAGTTGCTAAGCAGTGTTAGCTGTGCCTTTTGTCATTTTAAATTTATGTATTAAGAATCATTGACCTCTTCCTCTCCTTTTATGTAAGAGAGAGCTTCAGTCATACAGAACAGGACCAACTTTGAAGTCGTGTAGCTAGATGGCTGTTCAAAATACTTGCACGTTTTGATAGACATAAAATATTAGGAGGAACTTTCTAAAATATGTGTGGAAGATGGATTCCCAACTGCTCTTTGCAGCTCTGAAAGCGTCCTGTTTAATACTGAGTCCCTTTCAGCAAGCTCAGAAGGCAAAAATGGACTGTAATCCAAAGCACAGCTCGAAAACTCATCTAGCACCTTGTAAAAAGGAAGAGCATCATGGCTGAAGCTGATACCAGAGATAAATGTGAATTAGAGGGCTGCTAAGGAGCAGCTTTGGCACTGTGTTTAAATTGTCATTTTAGAAGTGCTTTTAACAGTATGTGATAAGTGTATGTTTAAAGGGGGGATGTATCTGGGGTAGGAACTGATTAAAAATTAATTTACAATAACAGCATGAAAGGTAGAAGAGGACTGGCTAATGCTTTATTTAAATGTCTTTACCAACTTATGTTTCTGCAGTGTAAATTTTGTTATGAAAGTGAAGTCCATAGGATGCAATTCAGTCACAGCCTCCATGGTGTTGTGTGTGTGAAATGTTACTTTGAGGAAAGCAAATTATAAAAAAATTCTTTTATATATAGAAGTCTAGCAAGATCAAAGTATCATGTAGAGAAGAAAAATTAGGAGACAGTTTTGTTAGTCTCAAATATGATGTAATTTTCATTTAGTAAGAAAAAAAGCGCAAAGGGTGAAGTTTTCACTAGGTGAAACCAAACCCAGAAGAGCTGCATGATGGCCAGTGCAGTATTTTTCCATTTTTCATGATGATGATCTACACCATCTGAATGCTGAAGATCTGCTACCACACAGACTAACTGAATTAATGTCAAATGCATACAGAGTGCAGCACAAAGAGCAGTGCTGCGCATATGCCTTATAATCCTAAAGGTTGTTTTTGGAAGAACATCTGGGCTCTTTGAGGTTTGGCTGGTCTGAATCAGCTTATAGGAGGAGATGAGCTAAATGCAGAGCAGGCAAAAGAAGCAGTGCGATTTTTAGAATACAATCTGCATGTTAATTAGTGGGTTGTTTCTGTCAGCTTTAACTAATCATGCTTTTTCCTATGCTAGCTAGAATTCTGGGTTAAGATGCTGGCCTAACAGATCTCACAGCTGGACCTGGGTTAAAAAAAGTAGTAGCACAAATCTTCTCTCTTATGACTACTATTATTTTAACTATTAAGTTATTGCAAAACTCCCGGAAAAATATATGTTTCAGTCAGATCCTTGAATCCCTGTGTGTGTCTTCCTGCAAAAAAAAAAAAAAGAAAAGAAAAAAAAAGTGTCATGGATTGAAATTAGTGAATAGAAGCAAATTCTTAAGGAAAAGTAACATTTTCTGATAATGTCAATTATGGGGAGGAATGACTTCAGAAGAAGGGTAAGTGTAGTAATGGGGGGATGTTTGGTGATTTTGGCAGGTCCTTTGCTCCCTCACTGTCCTAGGGGTGGCTGGCATACACAGTGCCTCTGTCTGTGAGTGTGGCAATGCAAATTTTACCAGTTCCATTTCTAACAGTATAATTCAACTTTCACTTAAACAGTTTTGTAAAGCATAATTTCCTTCATTTCCACAGATATACTTTTTATTTACTCCAGTTTTTGGATCCCAGCATTTACATAGAAGAGTAAGTCAATATCGAACAACTAAGACAAAGTTTATTTTGACTAGGTTCATTAAACAAAATCCAACCCGTGTGGTGTGTAACTGCTGAATCCATGGTGAAGCTGATCTGTGTGGAGAGGGAACCATTTTTTGGCAGTGCTGTATTTCCAGCAGAGGGCAGATGAACACACCTTTTCCAACCTCTCTGATATTTGCATAGGAAAGTTCCACTGAGAAAACAGGAACAGCAAGTTTTATATGTTTCAGCAATAGATTATGAATCTTTGAAAAGAAGATGAAATAAAATCAAAACAAGCTTTTCATATAAAAGTATGGACAAATATGCAAAAATTTGCAACATCAGCTTTCCAGTTGATGCTTTAGCATAATTATTTTTCTAACCTTTTTTTAACATTAATCTCATGGCATCAGCTGTTTTCTTTCCAGTTTACCCCTCTTTGGTTAGTAATTTTCTAGTGTTATATAAATGATACATAAGGATGGGGAAATTACATCTACTCTCAGCGTTCTCTATTGTGCAAAGTCTACTCTTTATTTTTCCTTAGCTGCAGAGTCTGATTATCCTCAAATTTCCTGCCAGATTTCTTCCAGCTGGTACTGCAGCACTCATCCCATGACCCAGCATATGCTTCTCCCTTGGACACCCATTACTTCTTTCCTGAAGCACAATCTGAGTAATCTCTGGATCTGCGGGTTTCAGTTTGGGGAGTTATAAGCAACTTACCTGACCTGCCTTCTCAATATCTCACCAGACTGACCTTATAACAGGCCCTGGTGTCTTGCAATGTAGAATCTGTGCCTTCTGGGACAGTGGAAGGATGTCACTCTTGATACGAAATTAATTTGCTTCCTGCAGAAAACCGATTCCCCAGCCAGGGAAAGGACATGACAGAAGGGAAATTTGTAGCTGCAGGAATTTCACAAGCCTGCAATTGCCATGCAGAGAAATTTCAGAGGTTCACTTCAGCCAATGATCCCTGATGCTTATATCTCAGTCTGACTCCACGTCTCTTGTACCCAGACCACCTTCATTTTCCTGTCAAGAAAATGTCAAGAATTTGCTTTTAGCTTGGAGAAAATATTCTGAAGTAGTGTTCACATGAACAAATTTGCTATTTTCTCATATTCGTGTGAGGTGCAAATGCATACAATGGGAGCACTGTGATTTTTACTATGTCATTGTAGTTTGCTTCATATGTCTTGGAGGGAACATGTCCTATAATTTCTGGGACCTAAGTCAGTATCAGAATGCCCAGGCGATTATTTTGTGTATTTGAAATAGACCTGAACTTTCTGATAGGTTTTAGCTAACTAAGTTAAGTGTATCACAAAAAGAAGATACTTGACTTACAGCTCTTTAAATGTTTATATGCAATATGGTTGTATTTTCACTGCATTCCGTATCTCCAAGTGATGTCCAGGGACTCCAGATCAAACTATATTTCATCACAGTAAAATACTTCCGTGACTTTCTGCAAAGCAAAAGAGTATCATGTCAGTTAATAGCTGTTGTTATAAATATCGGTAAAGAGGGATAATTCCAAAACCAACTGGACTTTGCTGTGTTTGCCTGCGTGATGGTGTTACTGTGTACAGCCCCAGAATGTGTACAAATTGCAGTGACAGACATCTGTGCTGTGGTGCCACCCAGTGAAGGGCTGCAGTCCGTGTGAGTAACCACAGACGCAGCAGAACAACCAACACGCCCCTGCTTGTGTAATCCCAGGCTTTGGCAACAAGTGGATTGTTTTGATGATCAAGTATATGACCCAGACTCATGGGCTTTGGAAGTCATGACCTCTCTTGGAAAAAAAGGGCATATCTAGTCACACTCTCTTTGCCTTTAACAATTCGGCACATGGAGGGAAAGGAGCAGTGCTTGGGCTGGATTTTCCACAGCTGATGGTCACACAGGGTTGCTGTTGAAGGAATGTAGCCTAAAAGCCTCTCTGTTCTATGGTTAGGTCACAAATAGGATCGCCGCAGGCTTCTCAGCCCTCTCTTTTGTTGAGCTCTATCGAACAAGTGGCAACAGTCTGAATAGCCAATGAAGTAAGGAGAATCTAGAAAATGGCAGCTTTTTTGTTTTTTTCATTTACCTTGCTGTTCCATTTCTGTTTACAGTGTAAATTAGCAGCCCTTTGCTGAAAATTTTGTCTTTCACATGCTTGTCTTTTCCCAAAGGTTTTTGCCCTTCTGCATCACATTAGATTGCTCCTGTAGCTGGCAACTGAGTTGAATATGAAGGGACTAAACCTGTAAAAGGAAGCTGGAATAGAGGATGGATGCTGGATCTGGCATAGGAGGAGGCTGTTTGGCTGGCTGCAGCCCTAGGCTGTTGTCCAACAAAAAATTAGAAATTAAATCGAAGACAAGCACTCCCACACGAATTGCTCCTCCAGCCATTTTCCTTTATCTTTTTCATGGCTCAATTTAGTGTCACATCCGTCCATTTTCACAGCCTGAGAGAGCTGAAAGTTTAGTAATTGCATGTTTGTAATTCCTAAGGCATTCTGACTGTTTCTGTGGCAATGGGAGAAGAGTAAGATGTATTCTGTAATAGGAGCAGATTACCTCAGTAAGAAAAATAGAGAATATTTTTATGGGGCAATAGACCAGCTGGTGTTAACTCAGAGATGTCAGATGATGTCATACCTGCACGACAGAGACAGGCTGTTTGCAAGTCACAGGGCTATTTTTTTCTCCACAAAGGACGTGTAAGGCCATTTGGATCATTTTTATGGCTTACAGCAAGGGGGTGGTGATTTCTGTGCTAAATGGGACAGGGTTTTGAACTACTTGGAACAGATAGAGAGAAAACTGGAGTGTTGAGATAAGAATGGGAAGTTTCTATGCAGAAGGATTAAGAACTTTATAATCTAAACTGCTTTTTCTATCTCCCACCTGTGCCCAGCATACAGCTAAATGTTTGCATTATCTATCCTAGTCATAAGCATTCATTTGTCAAGCCAAATAGTTAAAAATTCCACCTTTTCTATGAACTAGCAACATCCTGAGATTTACCTTTCCATTCTGTCATAACCAAGAAATACTGTTCTGCATGAAGAGGATAATGATGTTTTAAGAAAAAATTTAAGAAAAACAAAAAAGAGATATTCTGGTAAAAGGACTTTGTTTGTCTAAAATAAATGATATCTAAAACGCATGCCTTGTATTTCTGTGGCCAGTGAATCAAGAAGAACTTCTTCATGGGAAGGATGATTTAATCATTGGAACAGGGAGCCCAGGCAGGTGGGGAAGTCACCGTGCCCAGAGGTATTTGAGAACCCACTGGGTGTGGCACTTAGGGCTGTGGTTTAGCTGACAAAGGGGTCATCGGTCAAGGGTTGGACTCAATGGCCTTAGAAGTCTTTTCCAACCTAAATGCTTCTGGGATTCTGTAATTTGGGTGTAAACCTCTGGGCTTCTAAGCAGGGGTTTAGAGATGCAGCGAGGCAGGAGTCAGAGCGAGGAAATGAATTATTTATTAAATTTACAATACCATTTATATATTCTAGTTTTATAAAGCAATTGAACAGTATTTACACTTCTCTTAGGATGATTGGTTAAAATTTCAGACACTCAGAAATGTTTTTTCTTAATATAATGTACACAAGGTCAGAAGATACTAGATATGAATGCTATTTACAAAAACCCTATCTATTGTTTACATGGCTTACACAGCAAAGGAAAAGTTCTCACAGAATGAATGCAAGAAGAGAAAATTTCCCTGCTAACAGCATTTCAGCATCCACATAAACCTGTCTTCCTCTGGAGCTACCAGGGGAGCCCGGCTGCTCCCCTGCAGCGCCAGGAGGTTTGGTCGCTCCCAGCATTCAGCTCAGTGATTCGCTGGCACTGTCGTTCTCCAGCAGCAAAGAGCAGAAAGTAAAGGAAAAGGCACAAACCCCTTACCTGCCCTGTCAGTGGGGTCAGTGAGTGGTGCTCTCTGGCAGCTGGTGAGCCCTTGGGATATCTGCTTCCGCAGGATTGACCTAAATCGCCGCTCTAACTATAGGCTTTCAAAATATTAGCCTCAGCACGTGGAGGGAACTGAAGACAATGGCAGTAGTTTTAATTGCTTTTTCATAACCAGTTTCAGATTTTTGGACATTTCCTGCAGCCTTCCAAGATGTCCATTGCTTATTTGTTTTCTGGGGTCAAGAACATTTTTTTTTCACCAGTGTTTCCCATACCCAGGAATTTTCAGATTTTTCCACAACAATTGGTAAATATTTGAATGTGTTTGTGAGAACTGTAGGTCTGACTATTTGGCAGAATTTCAGGAGCTTTTTAGCATTTCTCAATCTGGTTACCTGGAAAAAGGCCAAACAATAATACCCTCCCATATCAGCCTGCACAGTAGCACAAAGTCCTGCTGTTTCTATGACAACAAATAGCTTTTTCAGCTCCCCCAGATCGGTTCTATGAAATACAGTAAGTAGCCTGTACAATGGATTAGTGGGAAGATGACAAGCCTCCTGGATCTGAAGGTGTACAGGTAGCTCTAAAGGCTCCTGTTCCTCAGAGCAGGGTTATGCTATTGCTGCAGAGCAAACTGGCTGCAGTGCAGCAGGAGAGGCTGAGTGAGCTCCGGGCTGGGGAGCTCGGGTGCATGAGGCACTGTGAGCTCATTCGCTCTGCTCAGAAGTGACTTGTGCATCTTGGTTTGTCTTGTCCAAATGCTTCCCACTGCAAGGAAGCTGTAGTACAGAAGGGAGATATTCTTAAAGAAAAGCTGTTCAATTGTCTCCCTCCTGTCAGCATTCAAAGGCATCACATATCACACTAAAAGAAATTACTTCAGACTAGGAACAAATTTTCAAGTTTTTCTCAGGTCTTCCCATGCTCTTGCTACCACATTTCTGAGAATGCTTTCTGCAGCTCATTCCTCTGTTCTTCCTGAATCTTCACTGAATAGGTTTTTGCAGTCTCACTTCTTTTAACAATTAATTATTTTTTAATGGTCAAATTCCAAGTTGTGTTGTCCTTCCAATGCCTTCTCCTACGCTTGATCCTCACTATTTCTTTCTCCCTTAACTTTCAAAACTCAGCTTATCCCTGGAGGCTGCTTCTCAGAATCTTCTCTGGCTGCGTCTGTTCAGAATACCAAAGCTGTGACAGTTTGTGGGGAATTCCTGGCTGTCCTTTGCACCTGGCAGTGGCAGTGCTGATAGCATGGGCCTGCTGCCCTCCAGGCACGTCCTCTAAGTCTACTTCATGAAGCTGCCAGAGTAGCAGACCTTTGTGGACTCTTTCTGATGCAGACTCCTTGAAACTGTTCAGAGGAGAAAAGACAGGCAGTTTGCAGCTTGCCTTCTCAGGTGGCAATGAGAGCAGTGAACTTGGCTACATTTACCTGCACTTATCACTCTGCATCCAGGACAAACACACTTCTCACCCATCTGTTGTTACAGCTCCAGAGGAATCTTCCTTTGCTGCCTGACCAGGCTAAAATACTGACACTTGTCTGCAGGAGACAATCTTTTCTTCTGTGTCACCTATTGAGATTTTAAGCTTTAAAGAGAGCAAATTGTATCAAAGATGGTGCTAAAGAGACCGTTGCCCTTACCCAGTTGTTAGTACTGTGTGCTGCAAACGTACATCTCTAAATGTCATTCTGTGTTCTGTGGAGTAAAGGCTTCCTCTTTAATCTATTTTGCTTCACGACTTGCTGTACTGTATTCATTGAAGCCTTCCCAAATTGTAAACTAAATCAAGACAACAGCTTCCCCATACTGTCTTTTAAACCAGCACTCATTTATTAAAACATGATTTCTTTACTCATATATGTCACGGAGAGACAAAATGAACCAATAGAAAAATGCTATTAAAATCTTTTCATGAAGGAAAAGCTGCTAAAATTCCAGTAGGGTGTGAGTTTGACTCTAGTATAAATGGTATTTTCTTAAACGCAAATGTGCCAGCTGTACTCTGCATTATGTCCTGCATTTTTCACCTCATAATGTGGATCTAATCATCAAATGGACTGGAATACATGCAGCAAAATATATTAGTATTCCAGAAGCAGTGATGGGCCAAGGTTGAAATACCCCCTTGTTCCTCAGGGAGCCCCAGAGACATGCCAGTATCCTACTGAAATTCAGGTCAGGTATTTAAAATATGGTATGAAGACACAAAATGAAGGAGAAAAAAAAGAGGGGGATTTCAATATTCTTAATCAAAGTAAATGAATCTTCCCCTAGATGAAACTGTCTATGCAGAGTTTTTTTAGGAAGAAAAATAGTGTTATAGGCTCCTGTGGTAGACTTTATGATTGAAAAACCTTTGTCCAGCCAAAATCGAACTACCTGGAAATTACATGAGAGACACTTAATCATAGTGTAAGAAGGAAAATTTTCAATACCTCCAATGAGATTTTGCTCTTTTCCTGATAAAATGCCTGGACAGAAGAGTCCAGTTGGCTGGGGATGCAGAGGGCAGATGAGGACAGGGTATGACACAGATCTAAGGTGCTGTGAGTACAGCACCAGCCAGCGAGACTGCAGTTTGCTTTTTATCTCTGCCCCTCAGACAAGTTTCAGAGAAGGAGACAAAGAGCATTTATACATGCTGAGGATGCCAGTGGTTGTTTACGCTCCTGAAGGCTGGTCAGATCCATTGGTAGGACTGGAATTTTTTCCAAAGACTTCAGTTATGCTCAAACTTCAGCAGAAACCAGTAAGGTTACAGACCTTATATATATTCTCTAATTGCTGCAGCATGGGATGGGCACTTGGAGATATTCTGGTTAGACACACCTACCCATTGTGCCACAAAATAATGATGTGTTGAACATGAAGATGATTTATTCATGTTGTTTGTTTCTCTCAGACCCAGGAATGAAGTCAATTTGCTTTTAAGTATAAGAGAAGAAACACAGGTTCTTTAGTGGAATTCATTTTAAATTATGTCAACCAGAAGATGTCCTTTGCTGCCATGGCAGAAAATGTCAGGGAGATATCCAAGGGCAGGAAGATTGATGGAAAAGGAATTGTCAGGGGAAATGTAGCAGGAGTTTAAAGAACTGTGTGTGGTAGTAAACATACTATATTTTTTATTTGCCTTCTGCTCTGAGACTTACAAAAAATCAAAGTGATTTTCCTGGCTATGAGCTAGAAACGTAAACCTCATGAATACCAGATATATAGATAATACAAACACATCTGCAGTCATGGTTTGTACAAGTAGATAGGCCAGTTCTGTGAACCATTTCAGGAAATTTGCAGATGTGTGGCAGGGTTTGACCTTTGCTATATTTTATACCAAAAGAAGGAAAGTTGCCATTAGGAGGTGCAGACTTGAGAGGGAAAGGTCAGATAATTCACTAAAGCCACTATTTAATGTACAGTTTGCTGAGCACGAATGTTGATATGTGAGAAGTAGTGTTGATTAAATTTGGTGGTTTAGGTCCCTGTTAATACTCTAACACTTAATGGATTGCCATGGAAAATCATAAGCAAGAACGACCACAGGAAGAACAGCGTGATTCTTTAATTATGCAAAGACTAAGAGGGTCAGCTCTTTTTCCTAATCAAAATTGCTAGCAGCTAGAGAAAATGTGAGTTGTTGTTGTTTAATATGTGAGTAATCTAACCCTTCATTTAAAAATATTCCCTGCTATTGCCTAGTGCATGACACAAACCCCCAGCAGGCCAGTGGGGACCTGGCAAACTCTGCTAACTCTGGTTTGAGTTTCACTCTGCCACAGGGAGCGTCAACAGTAACAGCAGGACACGGAGCCCTGCTTCAGCACCCACCAGCACTTTTGACATACTCTCTGTTACTTAATAAATTAATAATGACCCAGTCAGATCTGAACTGGCCTCTTAGGATTTGAGCCAGCTTGTCAAAGGCACTGCCATGTTCTGGGAATACCTTTGGAGTTCGCAGCTCAGCTCATGATCAGAGATGAGGAAGGGCACGGAGAAGTCTGTATCCCGTTCGTTCAGCCTACCAGTGGTTGAATGGTCCCTCGGAGCCTGCTGTGGTACGACACAGATTAAAGCAAGCCTCAGCTGCACTATAAGCCTGAGACAAACTCCCTGTATTCCTGTTTGTATGAGCCTTTTGAGGCAGAATTGCAGCAGCAAGAATAAGTGATGGGGGCCTTGTGTCCAATGTAAAGGCCTATACTGTGTGCCGTGATGAAGATAAACAGAGCACTGGTTCTTTAGACATATGAAGAATTTGCCACAAAGTCAAAGTTTCAGTGGTTGTGCAAACCTCTGCTTTCTCTTTTGATTGATGGACTGGTCTCTTTCTGACGACATCACACTGCCAATCTGTGTCATTCTTAGGACTCAGAATAATTTTAGGTTGGTACTGGCTACATAAAGAACAAAAGCCTTGTATATAGTTTTAGATGCTCTTTCACTCTGTGGAGTTTTGTAGCAAAGTCTTCTTTCTCCCTGCCTGTTATAAATACATATAATAATATTGGCTTTCCGCAAATATTAAAGGATGTTATAAGAGTAATCTTAAAATAGTTTTACTATAAGAATATAGGTTCTTTTAACTAATGCCTTTATTTCTGTTATTACTAGTAGTAAAATAGACGATATAGTTATAGCAATTAAACTGTCTGCTTAGCTGGATAACATCCAGTGAACGTGTGGTGGACCTCCCTCTGCTACTGACTTACCAGCCATCAGCAACGACTGTCTGCAAACACCATGGACCAAAGCCCAAGCTGGAGGAGAGAACAAGAACGGACTAAAGCCACAGTCAAGGAATGCGCATGCGCTAAAAAGGTGGACCCAAGGAGGAGTCATGCAAAACAGTTCCTGGAAAATGTAAACTAGTATGAATACGCGCAATTGTTTATGAATATGCATTTTGCTGATACAATAGTAAAGGTATATCAAGGGTGTCCCTGCAATAACAGGTGTGCTCTTGGCTTAGTGCCAAGGGTACCCAGCGCTGTTCTTTTACTTTATTGTTTTTGTCCCTTACTGTCTCTTTATTAAAACCTTTAAATCCTAACAGGAAAGTGAACCTTGTTTTTCACACTGCCTTATCTCTAAGTTTTGATGAGGATAGACACATGTCACGGTTTCTTCATCAGGTGCTTTTCCAAGTATTCTTTAACACTGATGTAAACTTCAGGGGTTCTGAAAGCAAGCTAGACTTTAGCTCTAATTGAATTTTAAGCTTCTCTTTCCATGAGATTGCATGTCAAAATCTAATCTGTTATGCTTACACACTAGAGTAGCAACCAAGAGACTAAAGTGATGAAAACAAATGTACCAAAGCTGCTCTTCTCTTCCATGTTGCCAACGCTTGCTTTTTATGGCTCTGGCAGCAGCAAAGAGCCAAATAGCAGAAGAAATGCCCAGTTTGTAAGGACGTGTTTGAAAGGAAGAATTACACACAGCTAGTTAATTCCGCAGGGCTGAAGTAACAATCCATTGCAACGGATCCTCCGGTCTCTTGAAAAGTTTGTGAGCCCAAGTTAATGTCCCAGGGAAATCCTTCACACCTGGGATTTGTATGGTAACTTGAAACCAGGTAAATTACATGTTGGATTTAATTGATCATAACTCTTGCAGGGCCATGCCTATTAGCACATCTCTTCCTTGTAACTTTGCTTCCTTAGCTCCGTTAGGATAGTCTGGAGGCACAAGCCTAAGAGGCAAAGGCTGCCATTTTTTCCAGGTCCATCAGATTTTTTTTCAAACTTAAGTCATTTAACAGTTGCTTTTTAGCCTTTTCCTATTTTCTTACATCTATTCTTCAACTTGACATGCTAGAAGGTCAAACACAGAGCTCTGAAAATCTTTGCTCCTCTGCTCCAATATGCAAGTTAAATGTTCCAACAGAACTCTTGCCTTGGGGAATAGAAAGAGAATACGGCCGTAACTCCTTTCTGAAACTTGCATCAGCTTCTAATTTAAGGCTGGGCAGCACTCACAGCAACTCAAACCCCACTGTCTCACAAGTACCACCACTCCATTTTTCAACATCTCAGAGGCTTTCCTCTTGATGTTACTCAGCATTTCACAGCCAAATGTTGTGTGACTGCTGATGCAGGGTCATTTTAATCTCTGCAAAAGATGTGGCTGTTTAAGGCATATCACAGGCCTGCATTGTTAAGGAATCCATTTATAACAGACCATCAACATCTCTTTACACATGGGTGTTAAAGGGGATAAGTACTTTGCAGGGAATGCTCTAAAAGACAGAGGTATAGGGTTTGTGGCCCCTTTACTCGTGGAAACAAGCACTGTTGACTTCCATAGATACTCATAAACTCCAGAACTAAGAACTCAAGTATAGAGTTGTTTTGAACATAAACTGACAAGGAAAAAATAGTCTTAGCATGGTTTTTGAGAAATGCCTGCTATTGTCTTAACACCATGTCTCATGACATTGACAAAAGAGTCATATAGTAATTATCCAATTTTAATTTTTAAATCAAGTTACAGGGGAAGAAGGAAAGAATGGCTTTGTTCACGCACTAGCAGTTATCTTCTGTTTACCACTACTCAGAATATCCCTGAGTCATTTGTTATATCTGTCCTCCAACTGTCTTAAAACTAGGACAACATTGCACTGAATTTTGCATGCAGACAATTTGGTTGCATTGTGCTAACTCAAGATATGAATATGGACAGGCTAAAATACAACTGGCAAATAATAAGTGTGAAATTGAAACAGGAATAAATGCCAGTTTCACTCAGAAGTGTGCTGCTAATAAATACAGTCCATTAAAAAGTGCTACATATAGCTTCCAAATGTGTTCTCCAAATGCTATAAATTTGCAGAAAACAAAGTGATTTACACATCCAACTAAAATTATCTTGCTTTCATTTATGACACATTACTTTCAGACACAACAGTGTTTTGAAGATAAATAAAAATCTGCCTTTGGTATTAAGCCAAAAGCATTAAAGAAAGAACTGTTGGAAATGTGTTAAGAATTTTTAGATTTGCTACTGGTTTCCTAACTGAGAATTAAAAATATCTTTTAAATTATTGTGTCACTATTTGACTTCATTAGAAAACATGCATGAGTTAGGTTAAAATTGATCTTAAATTACAATCACTTGTTTAGAAAATGTTCTAAAACTGATGAGCTGTGAAACTTTCTGTGCACTGTGTCATTTCCAAACCACTGCAAAACAAACAGTTACTCTGAGTTAATTGTTCCAGACTTTGCAGATTAAAAAAGCTAGCTGATGCTAATGCTTGTATAGGTTAGATTGCTCCTTCTAAGTTTGTCCATTGTGGAAATTAAAGTGTTGGAAATGGGAAGAAAATTAATTTGAAAAGGTATTTGAAAGGTCAGACCATGTTATGCTCAAATTAAACCAAACTATGCAAGGGATTAAGGATAGGCTTTTTGTGCTGAAAGAGTTTTGGACTAGGTTTTGGAATTATTCCTCTTTTCTTTACTGTGGTAGCTCACCATCTGCAGTCTCTCCAAACGGCTCCAACAGCAGGGTGCAGAAAACATGCAACTCTCTCAATAAGAAGGTGACCTTTCTCCTCTGGGCCCAGTGAGTTAGCTCAGGTCACTGCTATAAATGCATGCTTTGCTAGAAACTCTGCAGGAATCACTATGGATTGAATAGTGACTGTGTTACATTTGTCTTTTTGTTTTGGATTTTTTTCTTTTCCTTTTTAAATTTAAACCAGTTGAAAAAAAACCCTGCTGAGAGCCAAACACAACAACTAAAAGATAAAACAGTAATGGAAGGTCGTATAAACAGCCTCAGCCATATGAACATATATGAGAGCTGTGTTTATTAGACACATCTGCCAGAAAGAACTTTCTCTGAATTTTATTGGTTCTCTGGTTGCTGGAAAACAATTGCCTTTGTAGAGATCTCATTGATTCTGGAAGAGATTGCTTCTTCTTGGGTTGAGATGACTTGTGAGTTTTCTTCTTTTTTCCATTTATACACAAACACAATCTAAGCTGCATTTTAAAAGTCTTATAGATAAGAAAATCATCTGTCTGATTTGTAAAACACATTGAGTAGCGGTGTAGAATGAGCTTAATGGAAATTTGTCCTGTTAGAAAGAGCCGAGTCCTTTCAATTTTACTTTTTACTGAGAGCTGTGCTGTCCTTTGAGCAAAATTCTTTCCACACAAGCACTGGAAAGGATGGTGGTGGTAGGCGAGGGGGTGGATGGAAATCCTAAATACTAATAGAGCTACTTAATTGTCATGGAGAAAGGATTCAGACAGATTGAGAGATATAGCAACTTAATTTGCTCCTTGTTCACTAAAGATAAATTTTCTGATTTCCCTGTAATGCCACCATGATGAATAGAGCACTGACAACACCTTAAAATTTGTTCATCACCAGCTGTAGTTCTTCAGGGTGAATAATGTGCTCCTTCCGACAGCCAGCTTCAGCAGGGCAGCATCCTGCTGATTTCAAGGAAGCTTCTGTCGAGTGTCCTGGGTCACTGATGACAGCCTTGACCAGCCTTACTGGGGCCTCCCACCCCAGGAGCAGGATTTAAACTCAAGCCTGAGCCACCAATGTCTGTTTGAGCAGTGCTTCCAGATTGCTGCTCTCCACCTTAGGCACAGCTTGTCCTTGCCCATGGACTCTGGCCCACACATGGGATTCCTGGCTCGGTGGTAGAGCTGTCCTCTCATGGTGGGTCTGTCTGGAAATCTCTAGCCTGCGTCTGACCCATTGACCACTAAGCCTGGCCTCAGACTTGCCTCATCACCTTGAACCCCCCTGATGGATGGAGATCCTGGTTAAAGCTGGCTGCCTTCTCCAGAGCAGCCCTGCTCTCCGTGTCAGGTGCTGTGGGATGGGCCCTGCGCCATCCCCAGTTCCCCTCTTCGCCTTGTCTGGGCTCACACATCTATCTGCAGACCTAGTATCTTCTGCTTAGTTGGTTCATCTACATATCATCCACATTTATTAGAAATCAAGATCTCAGAAAAATTGTTCTTAAGCTCTTTTCAATTTAGGAACACAAAGAAGCATTTAGCATATAGAAATTGCAGAAGATGGATGCAGAATATTGATGACAAAGACAGAAGAAAACTTTTCACATTTTAAAACTGTAAAATGTTAGCAGTAATAAGTTCTATATATCCAATTGCTTTAATGCCTGTGCTCCTTTGGTAGCTCTGTTGGATTTAGGGTATTTTATTTCTCATATTGGTGCACTAAGTTTCTTCTAGTTTCTCCTAAACCTAGTATCTGTTTCTAATTTGATTTTTCAGAATACTTATGAGTCTGTATAGCTAAAAATAATAATTTATCCAAGTATAAATCAGATCACTAGAGGCTGAAATATGCCTTTATCCATCTAATCTCCTTGCTTCAATATCTGGAGAAGCATAAGTCAAAAATACCACTGCATGACTTCATAAGTATAGTGCAAGCTAAATTGAGGAGAATTTCACCTAAGCAAAGCATTCACAACAGAAATACAATTTGGCTATTAAAAAGAGGGTATTTGGGTCGGGGCTGTAATTTGTCTTGTTTTAAACACTTTGAAAGGTGTGTTACTTTGGTCAGGGGAGTAATGTTATTTATAACTAAAGAATGAGAGCAAGTTTTGTGTGCATAAATATATATTTCTTTTTAACAGGTGTACTTATGTTTACGTGACTTTCTGCCAGAATTTAGGGTTGTGCTGAACAGGGCTGGAAATATAAACTAACTGGAGCTGAAAGAGTGCTTGTGAGAAGATAGACTCCACAAAATGCCAAGGGTCCTTGAGGACAATGAAGCAATGATAAAACTTGTGATTTGTTTTTGTAGCCTCTGCCGGTCTGGTGAGGTTTATTCATCCTAGACTTGCAGCTAAAATCAAAGGGAACCTTTAAAATGTTGGCATAAGGAAGAGGGAAGATTGAGCAATTTGCCAAGGGCTGCCCCATGAGCCTTTCTGAGGGCTGATGGGAATGCAAAGATAAATGAGAATGACATCAAGTGAAGCAAGCTGTCTTTGCCCATGGCTAAGATGCAGATAACTGGGTTGAAATAAGAGCTACTAGTACTTTCAAGGAAAGGTGAAAGTTTAGGAAAGGGTCGGTGTGCAGAATATCAACAAATACCACAGGAACAAGGGTAAGTATAATTTGAGTTCAAGGCATAGTTGAACTAACTAGTAAAGCATCTTTGTGTCAGGATGATTCCCCCTGTGTAGGGGTTTTCAGTGATCACTCCTTTATAATTTTTTTGTACAAGGAGTATGAGTGTTCACTCTTTGTCTTCTTTTATCATTTTTTAATTGACTCAGACTTCTATCCAGAGCACCATTTCTTTCTAAGCACAAAGGAAATTTATCACCCATGAAATGATGGTGTAGCTTCTTTCTTGAAAGTTTTTTTAGGCTGGATTACACAGGTATGTGTGAGGAATGACATATGTATAGCTGAGTATTTCTTTATGTCCACTTTGAAAACTGTGATTCTAGATACATTTGAAATTAGAGCTATGGGTATATTTTTGAATTAAATTTTTAACTTCTTAAGAATCCTTGTTTTGATGGCTTAAACAGCATTTAAATTTGAGTAGTCATTTCAGCCAGAGTTGCCCCCCGACACACTGAATTTGGCTCAGCATCCTGAGTACAGCTCTGTGCATTGTCCATGCACGAGGAAAGAGAAGTGTGGGTTTCCAAAGCTGCTGTAAATTGGCAGTCTGTTTTGTACTGAATTCCTGTGGCTTGTGCAGACAGATGACAATACACGTGGACAGAAACAAACAAATCCCAGCCCTACTAGAGTCAGTATTTCTTTTCAGACTGTAAGGCTTCCTGTATTAAGTGTTTGGTATTCTTAACTGGTGTCATATCCTTCTGATGTTTGTGGATTATGTTATTTCTCCCCATATCCACTAGAAACCACCAAACCATCTGCAAGCTGTTGTAGTTGCATATGCTGGAATCTCATAAATTCGTGTTATTCCTCCTTTGTTACCCCTTCAACCCTAGCTCTGGGATTTTTATTGACTCGCTGGTCCTGCTTTCTGCATGACCAAAACAATGTGATGCAAGACTGGCTGAGGCAAATGCAAGCACATACAGAGGCATCTGGATGTGTACATGAAACTCCACTGGGAGGTGGCCAGGATTTTGTAAGGTAACCCCTTTGGCAGCACTACACAACCACGTTTGCAGCAGCCCTGGTAGTTGCCCTACCACCCCAGAGGAGCTTCAGGCTGGGGGGGAGAGGCAGTGTAATACATCTCTCCTCTCCACCATGGCATGGCACCTGATCCATGAAATAACCATCACACAGCACTGGAGGGGTTTTCAGCAAACGTTCAGCTCTGCAGAGCTCCTGCAATCTGGTGGTGGCTGTGGAAGGCCAGCTCATCATGAGCGCTGGCTGGAGATGTGCCGTGGGTTGACTGTGCACTGCAGCCAAATGCCCACCTAGCTGCCCACTCACTCTCCCTGTCAACAGGGCAGAGTGAGCAGGCAAAATGAAAATCTTGTAGGTTGAGACAAAAACCAGATCACTTACCAACTACAACCACAGGAAAAACAGATTCAGTTGGGGAAATTAATTTATTGCCAAATAAATTAGTTTCGGATGGTCACAAACACGTGGAATAAAACAACACAATGAGCAATGTAGAGGGCATAGGGGGTTGTAGTCGCTTCATAAGAGCTCCTATCTGCTGCTCCTTCCTCCTCACTCTTCTCCCTGCTCCTGCATGGGCTCTCTACAGGCTGTGGTTTCCTTCAGGGCACCTCCACCTGCTCCAGTGTGGGCTCCTCTGTGGGCTCTGTGCCTGAAGGAACTTCTTGTCTTTCCCTCCTTCTCTGACCTCGGTGGTTGCAGGGCTTTTTCTTACACCTTTTGCTTGCTGCCTGGCAGAGTTTTGCCCTTTCTTAAATGTTTTTTTTTTCAGAGAGGCACCACCAGATTTCTCTGAGGGCTCAGCAGTGCCTGGCTGTGGGGCTGTTGTGGAGCCAGAAGGAATCAGCCCCCGCCTCCACTCACAGTGGCTGCCCCACTGCCAGTGCCCACCACAGACACCTGATCCAAGGTGTCTGAGAACGCACCCCGGAGCACATGGACCTGCCCAGCCCATGGCTAGCTGCCCATGGGGTCAGTGTCCTGTGGGAGTCCTGCTGCTTCATGCAGGTTCTGGCTGGGGAATGTTGGCAGCTCTTTGGGATTTAGAGCTAGTCCCTGTTGCCCTGTGAAAATCAGTGAAGCTCCAGCTTCTGAGTGATAAAAGTAAAGTCCTCCTTGATCAAAAGCTGGGTTCCTCATGAAGAAAGGCTCGTGATGCTGGGCTCCAGCAAGGTCTTGTTTTTTTGTTTGTTTGTTTTCCCAGTTGCCATGGATGAGAGTGTTGGTCATGGCCTTGTTATTCTGGGAGACTCTGATCACCTGATCATCATTAGTCTTAATTGCTTGCTGATGATTTCAATCACAGAAACAAATTGGGTGAGTATATAAGCAGCTGCAGAATAAGAATGTGGTAGGAGCTTGGAGGAAGGATGGTTGTGGCTGGAGAGGTGAGGGCTCTGTAGCAAGATGTTGAGAAGGATGGTTGTGGCTGGAGAGGTGAGGGCTCTGTAGCAAGATGTTGAGAAGGATGGTTGTGGCTGGAGAGGTGAGGGCTCTGTAGCAAGATGTTGAGACAACCTTGCCAAAACTACTGAGGATGCTTGCCATGAGTACAGGAGTTGATTTTAGTGACTTCTAGACTTGTGGCTATGGTATGTATTTAATGCTTTATGAAGCTGTTTGATGTAAGCAGGAATGTTTCATGAAAGCATTTTGGAGTATTAGTTCTTAAGTATTTTTGTGAAACTGTAATTGGTTTTCCTGCATATTAAGATTGTTTTTGTGTTCAGTATGTGAGTTATTTTCTACAACATTTGCTTTATGAAAAGCTTGTGTGTGAGTTTATTAGAATTTTGTCTTCAACTTTTAATGCTCCATTTATATTGTAATAAGATATTACTAAAGTTGAAAAGATAGTGGGGATGTAGTCTGGTGAGTTTTTAATGGACATTTTTCACAAAATTAATGAAATCTTTAAGTAAAACCAACTTATTTGTTTAGAAGTGTTTTAAACTGAATTTTAATAAATACTAGTTTGAGCATTTCTCTTTAGTATTTCTCTTTAGTGCTTCCATGGAATATTAGAACTAGATATCGAAGTGTCAAGGATGATGCTATGGAATGACTTACAAATATTATTTAATGAGTTTCCATGGTTTTTTTGTGTTTGATAACTTCAGCCAATTTTGGGAAGTCTGATTATTGTGGAACTTGAATGAAACAGTGGCACCTCTTCATAAATACAGATACATATATATGTATATGCACCTATACAAATACACTGATGTTATTAGTGTTTGTTCTTTAGCTTTAACAAATGGAATTATTACAACTTTTGTGAGCGTTTAGGGGCAACAGCCCAAACACTTGAGTCAAATCAACAGCAGTTAAAATGATGGAATTTGGAAATAAATAGTAGAGGAGTTCACATTTGGGTACTCAGTACAGGAATATGCCAGTGCTCGGGAAAAAAAAGGCTGCAGAAGAAGGTTTCCACTGTGCAGCTTGCTTTGAGCTCGGCCTGCTGCAGGAACGTGGGACAGCCGTGGCAGCGAGCACCAGCACGCAGCTCGAGGCGCCGGAGGGGCTCCGGGCACGGCCGGGGCTGCGGGAGGCAGGAGCTCGCTGGGGCCAGCCGCTTCCAGCGCTGGGGGGCTGCAGGAAGTGCTCTCGGAGAAGTAGAATCCCTCTGCCTGGAGTATGGTCCTAAGCCAAGTGGCCTTTTTGTTCCTGAGCTCTTTCCTGCTGTTATTTTCCGCTGGCTCCTGGCTCGGAGGAAGGCTCTCTGCAGCGGGCTGCTGGGCAGGCAGGCTGTTGGCTCCGTGGCTCTGGAGCGGTCCCGCTGCGTTGCTTCACCGCCTTCTTGGCAGGTCCAAGCTTCCTTGCTGAGCTGTCTGGACCTCAGACTTGGGGCCGTCTTCAGTCTCGTTTTTCCTCTCCTTCTTTCAGGTTCCCCTGCAGATCCCTGCACAGTTCTTGAAGTTCTGAAAGGCAAAACGTTGCATCATTCAATATAGTGTCTGCAAGAGAACTGAAAGTAGCAGATGGCTGTTATTCTTTTAAATTTCCAGCACAGATTAAGAAAAACAATTTTTTATTTGAACTACCACCCTTTTGGACTTTTTCCAGTGTTGAGACTAAAGATTTTCTTTTTTAATACCTCTTCTCTTACAGCTTGTATTTGAAATAAAATTTACCCCTCGTGTCTTTATAGGGTATGCATTCATATGCTTGTGTGTGGCTGTTCAAGACAGCCTGGCACCGAGAAGGGCTGGAGGGAAACTTGCTAAGTGTGAGGGGAAGTGTAGGAAGGGCTCAGTTTGCATTAATGAGGTTGGCAATAGTGTAGGTACCTATTTTGAAGAATTTTTCTTTTTTTGTATATTAAAGAAATCAGAAGGTTGGTTGTTATGCAGTAAAAAAGAGCACAGAAAGATACAGAACAAAATAGTTTGCTAGGCTAGTTCCCCTGAGGTACAGAAAAAGCACAGTGGTCTAGTCTAGAGCAAGTGGCTTATATAGCACCATTTCTTAAAATTTCATTTTATGTCTTGGGGAAATATGCTGAAATACAGTTCTACAATACCTCTCTAGTTTTGTGAATTCATGCAAATCACTGTTATATCATGTTCTCACAAAATAATAGTTTATGCCTCTTAATGTTGTGCAACATGAAATATCCTGTTAGAATGCTATGAAATACACTTTTTAAAATGCTGGGATGAAGGGCTATGGCATGTGTTTCATAGTGTGGAAGAGTGCAGTGCTATGCAATGCTCCTCCTCAGCCCCAATGTGCAGTGGAACCTGTCCCAGGATGCACAAACCAATATTTCCTAAGTTTTAGACTGCCTCTGGCTCTTGTGTTCATCTTTGAACTGGAGTAGTAGTTGAAGTCTTCCTCCCCACCCCCATCAGTTTGTGAGTCTCTGTCCTCATTGACCTGTGTATTGTGGCCCTCATCTGGGATGGGGTTCTATCTGTGCCCTCTAATATTGACCAGCAACTTCATCATTGCCAGAAGTCTGCCTGTCTTGTTTTGATTTGTTCTTGGCTGTCTTACAAGTGTCATTCCATTCTTTGATCTGAGAACCTTTCTGTGACCCCTTTCAGCTACTCCATTAGCAGTAGCTTGGTATGGGTTCCTGTTGTGTTATTTTTCTGAAAGGCTGCTTTTTTCCAACCCCACAGGATAAAGAAGACTGTTTCAGCCTGGCTCCAGTCGAAGGTGAGAGTGCTGCAGTGTTGTGGTGATGACTGTGGTTATAAACAATTGCAAAAGGATTTCTCCTGCCTGGGTTGCTGTGCCTATGGAGCAGCAGACAGCCTAGAGGTACCTGCACTCAGAGTCACTTGCAGTGGGATGTGGAGTACTATGTGGTGGTGGCAGATGTGGGTCTAAACCATCACAGCTGATAGCTCATGGTAATTTTCTAAGCAGGGAATTTTGGATACTCCCAGAGGAGCTTGAGAGGCAGTGTTGTGGCAGATAATCTGCCTGAAGAACTGTGTTCACACAGTGGAATTACATTGAGATTTATGGCAACTCTTTCCCCCCCCTTTGACCTCAGTGAGCTCTTTAAATCATAGTTAAGTCAGATGTGACACTAGAAAGCGACCCTTAGTTTTCTGCAGTTGGGCACAGCGTGTAGAATGTGTGCTACATGATTTGAAGAAGAGATGTATTCTGGGTCTTGATGCAGCTTCAACATAATCCATTGCTGTTGGGATATTCCCAAGGGGGATTGTGTTGGTGCTTGCATAATTTGCCAAGCAGGAAAGGCATGCAGGTTTCTTCTGCATTTCTCAGAGAGGATATTGTGTTTGTTTGGATTGTTCACACAAGGAGAAGTAAGAATTTTGAATGGAGACCTTGTTTGTGAAATGCTTTTTAAAAAGTTCTTCTGTGGAACTTCTATGTAGAGATTGATTTCTGTGAAGAAACAAAGTCTCTCATATAGGGAGTTCTTGTTTTCTAAACAGAAGAAAAAAAATTAGCAGTGCCTTAAGTAAGTTTGGGGGAAAAAACAATAAGAACAGCCTAATCATTTGTTCATTGCAGAGTCAGTGGGTAGCTGCTTTCAGCTGTGGGTTGGCTCTTTCCAAGGCCATACTAATATTCTAAACCTGAGGATTTTTGTTGCTTTGACTGTGTGACTATTGACTTCTTGGCTTTTCATTCTCAAAAGCAGGAATTTTTTTTGTCATTGAAATAATTTTGTGGGGAAGAAAAAAAAACCCAAGCACAAGCAACCTTCCCATTTCTAACACCCATTACATGCTCTTCAAAATGTTCCTGGCATTTCCCATAACCTGCAAACACCTTTGTTGGGTAGGTTGTTTCTGTGAGCCCACCTCAAGAATAAACTTTCTTGTGTTATGAAGTCATAGCATTTACTTAAAAGGATACAAATATCTGAATAATATTCTATTCTATGTAACTCTAAATCTTTGGAGAGTTTGGAAACTCTTATTGAAAGTTTTAGGGTGTTTTTAGAAATACTAAACAGGTCAAAAAGAAATGGGAAGCAAATGGAAAGCTGAGGAGTGTGGCTGTGTTCTTAATTACTGATGTCAAGAGGTGTCTCAATGTTTGGTTCACTAATAGCCTTTCTATGTGGAAGAGTACGTAATTTATTCAGTACATATTTATTATGGCTGCCTACTGAGAACAGCACTGAAATACCGTACCTCATTTTGCTGTGAATGAGGGGAAAAAAGCCTTTCAACATGAGGTTTGTTATTTATTAGAGAATAGAGCTGTACAAATTATTTTATGAGTTCTAATTAGGAAAGCATTTTTTGTTAATGTACTGTTTGCCAGCCAGTCCCAGCTTCTGAAAACCCTCTTGTAACACAATGGTCACGAATGAACAGTTTTTTTAACAGGTAATTTTTGATAGTTGTGCACAAGAACTCAGAGTACCTGACTCAGTTTGCTTTTATTGTGGTTGGTCAGCTAACTAGGGTAGGATTGGACTTCTAAATGCAGTTGCTAGTTTTCAGTGCCTTGGTATTTGAAGCTTCTACTTTTTACAGTGTTGTCCTGTCCTCTTCTACCCCAAACTCCAATGCTGCCTAGGTTGCTCTGACAGGTGAATATCCATTATTCTGATGACATATATTAAAGATATATTTTTTAGGACCCCCCCCGAAATCTGTTTTGCAATGCCAGCATTAGAAACTATGGCTGGATTATATGTGGCATTATTTCCTATGCCTTCATGGAATATAAGGAATAGAAATGGTATTCCTAAGAGCATCTTCATTTTATGCTGTATCTCAAACTTTGTTCACAGTGTGCCAGAAATGTTTGGGCATGCCTGAAAGCTCTTTAAGAATTCAGGGAGTGTTCCGCTTTTCACAAGTGGCATGATCCAGCTTGTGTCTGTCATGCTTTACTGGAGCAAATGAAAATTAAGAATACACTTATGTTTAAAGAGATCTGGATATTACCTTTCTGCTAGTTTTCATTGAAAGCTATACTATTTTGCAACTTTTGAGCAGGGCAGTTTTGAGGGTGGGTGTGCAAGGTGGTGTTTAGAGATGGTTATTCCTGTGGCAGTTTGATACATTAGCAAGTAAATCATGTGGAGCCTCTGTGTGGGCTTTCAAGCAGGGGTTCAGAGATGCAGCGAGGTAGGAGTCCAGAGTGAGGAATGAATTATTTATTAAATTTACAATATCATTTATATATTCTAGTTCTATAAAGCAATTGAACAGTGCTCACACTTTTCTTAGGGTGATTGGTTAAAGTCTCAGACACTCACTTAGAAATGTTTTTTCTTAATATAATGTACACAGGGTTAGAAGATACTAGATATGAATGCTATTTACAAAAACCCTATCTATTGTTTACATAGCTTACACAGCAAAGGAAAAGTTCTCACAGAATGAATGCACGAAGAGAAAATTTCCCTGCTAACAGCATTTCAGCATCCACACCTATGAACTGTAAATTAAAAAATCTTGACTGCCTCTGATTTCTTTTTCAATATCTAAGATGTGCTTAGGATCCATTTACATGAGAGAATCTACTGCCTCAGTAAATCCAGTTTTTAATGCATCAATCACCATTTCTGTAAGGAAAAACACTTTGTTCTACAAATTGAAAATTTGTTTTTTTAGTAAATGATATCACTTGTTACCTGTCTGGTATTGGCTAATCAGCAGGCTTTGATAGTCACTGTTCCCTCCCTTCAGCTGTGGAAGTGTGCATATTACCCATACAGCTGTTTCTAGCTGCCCTGGGGAAGGCTGCAAGGTCACTTGGCAGTGTCTGCATCCTTGGCTCAGGATGTGTGCAGTTGTGGGGTAATTGTCATTGCCCCAGGGTCATCTGATGAACCAGAGAAGGTCTAAAGGATTGAAGGTCAAGGTTTTAAAAGGCCTAGATGCGATATCTGCGGTGACCTTGTAAAGCTGACCTTGCTTGCAGGGTCAAAGCTGACTGGCTTTGATGTCTGACCTGTCCAGGCCCCAGTGGCTGCTTCCTGCAGCAGCTGCGTGTGTCAAGTAGCTTGAGGATGCCTGACTCCTACAGCACGTTGGCTTTTAAAAGCAAATCATTGCATGTTCTGGGTACCACAGGGAGGAACACCATGACAGAAATGCTCTGTAATGGTTTGAATACAGCAATCACTTGTTCAAGTACTTTATATTTAGGTCTTAATGAGAAAATGACTGCATGTTAAATCACATCAATCCACTAAGTGAGAAAATGATAATTTGAGGATTATCTTTGGAATGGATGTCTATTTTGTCAATTGCAGAGATGCTACCTGAAGTTGAATGTGCTTTGGCAGGCAGTCATTCTTTAACTGTGGTATTTTAACTAGTTGAGTTACTGTTTCTTTGATTATGGCAGCTGGCAGATATTTCATTATCATTAACAGCTGTAGGTTATGGAGACCCATATATTTCTCACTTAATAAGAACTTAACATATTTCTACTTGCCTCATGGGGTTGCTAAAACCTTTTCATGAAGAAGGTCTGAGTTTAGTTTTTATTTTTTCTTTTGTAGCATGACAACAGTGCATTTAAGAGCTGTTTCTTCCTAAGGATAGGTCAAAAATTCCATGTAGAGATTCTTAGTCATTCTTCATCTTTAGGGGTTTGTAAATGAATTTTGTAGAATTCTCTGTGCCTAATTCCTATGCAATTTCACAGAACTTACCTGTGTCCAAGTTGCATTTAGATCTTTGGCCAGAGAAAAGTCAATGTACTCGTGCTAAGCTCAGTAAAACTATATAGAGGTCTACCAAGTAAGGATTAAATTTAGGCATACTTAAGCTGCCACCTTTCTGGATATGTGACAGATGCAATGCTTCCAAAAGACAAAAAGGAGCAAGATTCACTTCTTTGCTGCATGCCAGGTGGTTTGCTGGGTTGGTGGCACCCATTTGTCCCTGAGGGTGTGGATATTGGATCCTCAGCAGTGCTTGTTCTGAGCATGATGTGGTTGTAAGTTGTATGGTTGGTCCTACATTGTTTTTAAGCTTAAAAGATCCCGGGAAACATCCCTTTGGCAACAGTAACATGAAAATAAAATCTAGTGCATGTGTTTTCATTTAAGTTAAGGCTGCCATTTTTCCTGGCTCGGACAGCTTTTTCTACCTAGATAGGTTTTTGGATGGCAGAGCTAGGCTTAGAGTTTCTAGATGTCTGTGGCCATCCAGTCTGGATGTTTCCAGGATAGACACAGTGATGTTGTTGGGATTATCAAAGCTGTAGCAGTCCTCAGGTGCTGCTGCCCTTGATGTGGTGTGCTGTGCTTAAAAGCCATGTGCAGAGGCTTTCTATAAATGCACCCTAAGATCTGAGTGTGGCAGAATACTTGTCAGGTATTTGGGAGCAGGAATTTATTACAGATAGCAAAGGCAGGGGAATTGAAACTGTGAGTCTGAGCAGCTCTCCATAGACCATTGCTAGTTTGAAAACCTCTGGCACTGCCTTGCAGATTCAGATGTGTGTTCCTCATCCAAACAATTGCCTTTCTTGGCCTCTAGCCATTCCTATTTGTTAGAATTGTGTCCTTTAAATGCTGTTTAGTTTTTTAGCATTTCTTGTGATCACCTTCTTTGTGCTTTCCCAATTCTATGCAATGTAATCATATATCAAAAATACAATTGATGTTTTCAAGTTGGCAACCTAGAAAAGGAGCTGAAAGGGTGGAAGAGTTGACTTCTTAGAGTTCCTTCTTGAATGGGCTTTGGTGTCTGATCAAATGTGGCTTTATGTGTGTAACTGTAAGCTTCTTAATATGGCCTAATATTCCAGAACTGGGTCTTAAAGCTTGACATCCTCGGTGTTTTAATATGGCTGAAACACCTGTTTGAGGGTTACAGTAACATTTTTCTGCAGCATTTTCTATGGAAATAGATTTGTCTTTCTGGAAGAAATTAATGGCGTTGTCTCTGGAATCCAAGTATGTATTTTCTTGATTTAGATTCTCTTCTTTTATGTGAAGTTTGGTCTTTACTTTTTCATGTCAGTGTGTGTCTTTAAAATGTTAATTACATTGACCTTTTGGATAGATGGCTAAAAAGATTGCAGCAGCTGTAAACCCTCCTGTACTGCCATGCAGTGTTTTCATTAAGTTCATAAAGCCATCAGGTTATAGGGTGCTTTTTTTTGTCCTAGTCCACATTCACTCATTTCAGCTGAACACTGTCACCACTCATACTGAAAAATTTCCGATCTAGTTGGAAATGCCTGCCTGTGGCAGCTATTCCTCATAGCCTCCCTACAGGTGCTATTGCCAATAAGTGATTGCTTCCATGTGACAGGGAGAGTGGCTGTCCTTGTAATTAAGGATAGTGACTGCTGGCCCTTGTGTATAAGCTCAAGATCATGAAAAAGTGCCTCATGTTTCTATTTTATTTCCTCGTAATTTAACATTGCTGTTGATAGCTCTCATTGTTTCAAAGGATTGTCCACCTTATACCGGCTATACAAATTTATTGCTATACACTAGCCTACTAATTACTTTCCTTCCTCACAATTTTATTTCATTCAGAGTATGAGCTTAAAGTATTTCTGAGTTTTAGAACATTTCACCAAGGGTTTACTTGCTTGCTACAAATTCTGCTAAGAGGCATATCTGATAGCCTGCATCTTATGAAAGAGTTTAGAACTCTAGGCCTCCAACTAATTACTGTGAGGGTACAGAATACAGTGGAACAGCTCAAACCTTTCCTTTTTGCCATGAAGTTATTTACGTGGTAATGGATTTCTTAAAATCAGTTTGGAGGCAAAGTTTCATTGCTGTAAAAGATACTCTAAATTTCATTTTGGAATCTGAATAAAATTAAAACCTCTGTATATTTGAAAGAAGTTTTCTGGAATTGCTTGTTTTGGAATAATAAAGATATATGACCAGGTTATAGGTGCCAGACACTAAGTTCAATTTGTCCTCTGTTGTAGCAGACCATGGCTTTGATTTTAGATGTGTGTAACCTTGAGCATCATTGCTATCCAAGGGAGAGAAGCTGTCTTGAATTGTGGCGGAATGCCAACACGACTCAGACGTGCAGAAGGTGCAGAATTCTGCAGGCTGTGCTCATGTGACTGCTAAAGCTCTGCTGGGACGTCTTGGGGCTGGGAAGTGGGAGAGGAAGCTGGCCCCAGCTGTAGAACGCAGCAGGCAGCCCAGCAGGGCTGTGTCAAGTGTTCAGCAGCACTGAGGGAAGGCAGCCTTTGTCCCCACCTGGGCCAGGGCTGCTCTAGAACTGTGCTGGCAGTGGCCACAAACTCCTTGTGCCAGCCAGAGCCCCCTTTAGAGTGATGGCCTTGGCCAAGCTCACAATAGAATAGATCAGAGAGCTTGGAGGCTCTATACTTACACAAAGTCTCTATATTTAAAGGCACTTGACTTTTACTAAACACTTTATGTTAAAGTTAGCTAGATGCAATTGCTGAATCAGGTTATACCAAATACCAACTGTCTTGGGGTGATTCTATGACAATACTGAATTCCCCATCGCCTGCTTGATCTCTAGTGTACCTTTAAGTTGCAAAGGGGAGAGAGAGAAGCCAAGAGAACTCTTCAAAGTGGCTAGCTTGACCTTGCAACTAGAATGTTTGCAATTTTTTTTGCCAATTAGAAGGGCAAAGAGAAGGGTTTGCTCTGTAGTTTCCTTTGACTTTCAGCGGAGAAGGGACTGTGATCTGCCTCACTGGCTTCTGTTGCTTTTTGGACTGTATTTGGTTTGCTTTTCATCCGAGACCAGCTCCCATCTCCGGACCTGCTCGGCGGGACCCTCCGAGGGGGATCGTCGGACCCTGCCTGGCCTGGCCCGGCCCAGCGTAGGACTGCAGGTTTTACCTACAGAAAGAACTCTAAGATCCATAGTCCTCTTTTAGGGGCCAGGGGAGGGAGTTTCAATATCCTTTTTTGCCCCGTGACAACGGGGGACTCTGTTTGTTAAATAAATAGGTTTTTTCACTTTAACTCGAGAAATTATTTTCTTGAACCTGTGGGGAAGGGGCTGCTGGGGCCTGCTTGCCTGGCAGGCTTTCTGATTGTTTCCTTCTGGATTTGTGTCCAAATGGGCACACCAACCTTGTCTAACAATGGCTGAAATTGATGGGACTGAGACAATGATACAATAAGTGATGAAGTTTGTAAGCTTAGTTTAGCATGATAAACAAACAAAAAAATCTATTTTACAATAGACTGGTACAGTTTTTCTTCCCCCCTGAAAATGTTGTCCTTATTGGCTATCAAATTAAACTGTAGTTGAAGAGAAGCCATTAGGTTTGTGTTCCCATGTTCAAATCTAGTTTCTTTTAATAAAGAGGAAATCAACCGCACATATGCTAACAATCTTTGTAGGAATTATTTGCAATGAACATATGTAATTGTTTGGGAATTGAAGAAAAAAAAAATCAGTCACAGTAGCTCTGACTGTTGTCTTAGGGCAAAAAGAATAAAAGGGGGGAAAAATGAAGCTCCTGTGGAGATAATTGAAGCCGAACCATTTCTTGTGCTCTTGAGAAGCGCTGCAGAAAGCAAATTGTATGAAAAAAACAAAGGGGGAAATGTCATGTGTCAGCTCTCCTCATTTTCTTCTTGGCTGCATGCCCAGTCTCTAAACTCGTATTAAGCTTTGCCATGGCAACAATATCAGTGAGGTGTTTTCCAGCCCAGAGTGTACTTCTTGCTGCAGGGTTGGGGAGTAGAGACTTGGAAATTGTTTGTCTGTAATCTTATACTTCACTAAACATGAGCCTTTGGAATAAGTGGGTATGCTGGGTGACCAGAAAGGTTAAAAAAGAAAAAAAGTCAGCTTTCACAAAAGCAAGTGGAACCAACTCTGCAATAAATTTGCTTTACGCTTTTTCCTATGGAACAAAACTACAGATGTGCCATGCTTGGAAAGGCATGGAAACAAGACTGAGCTATGGGTTCTCTGATATTCCCTACTGAAGAGAACCACAGCAAAGCATTGTTTAGAGCAACAGACTGAGGATCAAAAGGGAGACAGAAATTCAGTAAGAGAACAGCTGGTACTAAAGAATTTAAAGCTATTTAGACACATGAATTTTCTATGGACAGGGCATTGTATAATCTTAACCTGGATTCTTGTGTTGAATCACTCTATAAAACCTGGGAAGGCGAACTTTGAAGAGGCAAGGATACAGCTCCTACCTGCAAATGAATTAATGTTGAAGCTATAATAATATAGAAATATTCCTTTTTGCTGCCATGTCAATTCATTGAGAAAAAGCAATAGAAAGGAATTGTCATTATCAGATGCCACAAAATTTTGTAGAAACAAATACAAGATTCCTTCATTTTCAATTCGTACACACTGTTTTGGTGACAAATCCAAAACACAACATCATGCTAGCTACTCTGAGGAAAAGCAAGTGTACCCCTGACAAAACCAGTACAGTCCTCTTTTCTCATTTCCCCCCTCTTAGCAGCTGTGTAATTGTAATTATTCAAGGAAATATTTAATAAGCTGAATTAAGGATGAGAAAAAAGAAATACTCTTTTATGAAGACAACTGTCTCCTTAGGTGGTTTGCAATACATTCTCACAAATAGTTGTGCCTCCATAAGTGAGGCAGGACTGGTTCATCAAGGTGCTGCTCATCAAGGCCCAGCCTAACAAGCATTTCTCAGATCTCAGTGCAACATTAAAATGGAGGGCAGGATGAACCTACAAAAACATAGGATTTTTTTGGACGAAGAAAAAGTATTCAATGTTTGCAGTGGAATTTGCATATTTTGCTCAATGAGTACATATTGGGTTGAAATAGCAACTTTGTTAATTCTGAAGTACATTTCCTTGGTAAAAAGGAAATTATTTTCTTGTACCTGAACATGGAATACTGTGGTTCAGTGTAACTGAGTGTTTCCACTTCTGATGTGGAACTAGCAGCTTTTTAACATAGACTGTAGAAACAAATATTCCTGTTAGTGCTGCTATTTACCTGAAGAGCAGGTCTGTTTAAGAGCTCTGGATACGGACATGAAAAATGTATGGAAAATCTATGTCTCATTCTGAGCTGTCAT
Source organism: Callaeas wilsoni (assembly GCA_013398955.1). Lineage (NCBI taxonomy): Eukaryota > Metazoa > Chordata > Aves > Passeriformes > Callaeidae > Callaeas > Callaeas wilsoni. The sequence goes on from VWPU01010805.1 coordinate 33,689, forward strand.
GTGCCTGAAAAGCATCAAAAGGTAATAATGCATTATGCCTCTTTGAGAACCTCAAGGGCAGAACCAAAAATAAAGACTTGTTAATCACTTTGTGATTCACTGGTAAATAATGCTGTTTAAAAGCTAGGTATGCTGGTATGACTCATTAAATTAACAATTTATTCAAGCACAAAGCTATGCCATTCTATAATATGCTTTCTTTCTAAGAATCCATGAGTAACTGAAGTTATTTTGAGTTAAAATGAGTAACTTTTGACATTAACAAAGCTTCTTTAAAAAGAAGCTTCATCTTTATCTTGATAAGCATAGGTTTAATCTCATTTCTTGACTGAAATCTGTCAGCTGGGGGAGATTTTGACTTATTCACAGCCAAGCAATGGAATGGCTGTATCTGTTCAAGAGCAGATGCACTCTCCTGTGCCCTGCTTTGTCTTGTTTCTGATGTCCCCTCCTAAATCCTGTCAGACAGTGTCACATCTCCCAGCCAACTCTCCTCTCCTTTGGAAAGGAACCTAAGCATTTGAGCCAAAAGATGATGGGAAATGACAGATGTACCTCAGAGTTTACTGGTTTCTGACATAGAAACAGCTTATCACATGAGACCAGGTAAATGCATTTTATTAAGCTCATAAATTCTCAAACATCTTTGTCGCCCTATTAGCTGTTACTGCTGAGGCAGCTTGTAGAGGCGTTGGTGGGGATTAGGGCTTCAAATATTTGGCAAATACAATTAAAAAGGTGGTGTACGTAGTCATTAGTTCAGACTGACCTTTCTGGCAGCAGCTTCAAACCTAAGCTTGAGGTCCTTCAGAACTGTAGTAGCATTAAAAAATGCTACCCACCCAACCCCCCAAAACCCCCCATGTTTCTTACCTGTGTATGCTTGTGTGCACATGAAAAGTATAGTTCTACACAAGGTGTTAAGGACAATACTGCACGTTTAAAACTCTTCTCTTTCTTACGTTTAGAGTTTCATTCTTATTTTATTAGTTTCTTTGCAAGTCTGAGCTAGTTGCCTCCAGAAGAATCAAAGGCATGTATTCACAGCAACAAAGCATAATATAATTGGTGTGGCCACAGCAGAATGAGACAGTATTGGAGCTGGGAAACCTGGATTGATGGCAGAGCTTAGCCTGGCTGCAGTAGAATAATATAAACCTTTATGATGCTTCACTGCACAACATATATGTCTCAATAGTGCTCCTACTAGTTTAGATATCTCCACATTGCCCTACATTTTGTGATAGAGACACGCTGGGAAAAATATGTCAGCCTGAGGTGTTATTTTGGCTGCATATGTTTCAGTCCATGATACAGATAGTTCTAGCAAGGACCACTGTAAAACTTTGTATTTTGGTGTTGCTTCCATCCTGGAGGGCAAAAACTTTTGTCGTTTTAACGTGTAAGCTTTTATTGATATTATAGAATTAGAGGGGAAGAAAAAATGGCGGTTGTGTTTTATAGTTACTCTGGAGCTGAATGAAGGATATGGAGGAGGCCAAATGGTGAGCAGAAGCAATACTTTCTTTAGATGTGAGATCATTCTACTTCAGACGTTTCTTTTTTTTTTTTAATTTTTTAAACTTTTGCTGTCAAAAGTTAGCCAATCAGGTCCATGCCAAAGCATCTAATTAAATGGTTATTTTCCCATACTTATTAAGGCAAATAAGAACAGATGGTTCTCAGCACTTCAGAAATTTAGGCTGTTTCTTTCAAGTCCTCAGTGCAAATGGAGATGCCTAGCTTTATAGCCTACACTTGAAAATATTGATCTTGCCTATTAAACACAGTTTTTAATCTATTTGCAGAGTATGGCCCACAAAACTTCTAATGCACCTTTCTGCATGAAGAGGCTTGGTGTCAGTACAGAACCGGTTTATAGCTCTGTGCTGTTTCTTTGGCGTTGTTTTCCGAGAGGGTGGGTATGTTCCTCAGCCAGCACTTACTAATGACAGGCAGTTGCTGAGTGAGTCCTCAGCAGTGAGTACTCTGAGTGCTCTGGTGGTGTCACTTGTAGGACACTCATCAGCTGGTGACACTGAGTTAGAGCAGGATATCAAGGAGACTCAGACTGGCACCTCTGGGAGAACAGCAAGAGGCTGTGGAAAATATTGAGCAACGCAGGTTTCAGGGTGCTGGAATCACTGGTGAGGGAAACAAGAAGTTGGGGTAGTAGTTGCAATCAATTTCAAGGCAATTGGATCTATTATTTAGCTATTTTTTTTCTGCAAACAAAGCAGAAAAAAAATTAATCAAATGCTGTGGGTAACGTTCTAACGTTCCACCCTTGTTTCTGATGCATTTTCTATTTAATGTGAACATCCCTTCTGCGATGACCCCAGTTTTGGCTTGGAAGATTTCTCCCTATCTCCCTACTGCTGCAGTGATATTAGTAACATGTTCATAGAGCTCAGGGATTCAGTTGTGCTGATGCTGGGAGGAACAGGGCACAAAAGTTACCATCTTGTATTGCTTCTGGTGAAAAAATTTCTGAATCACGTTGGAACTTGAAAGAGTATTTTTAAATTAAGCAAGAGGAAAGTGAATTTGTAGCATGGATACCTTTTGAAGGTGGTGTATCCTGAATACAGAAAGTCATAAAGTTTTTAATATTTCCTTGATATCTTGTCACTACTTTGATAGTTATAGATGTCCAACATTTAGGTCACTTATAAGGAATCAAAAACTCAGCATTGATGTATCCATTTCTATATCAAGTGAGACAGAACTTTCAGGTTTTTGATTTTTTTTCTGTGTAACTCGTGGAGCTATTTGAGTAATTTCTTTGTTTTTCTCGCAACAAACAAGAGAGAGTTGTGACAAAACCCTCCCAACATCTAATATTTGCCATCAACTCAACAATTCTTTTAAAAGGATTATTGAAACTTATAGCAAAGTGCTAGGCAGACATAGTAAGTTCCAGGACTGTCTATAGAGGCAGGTCTCCTCATAGATGCTTAGCACCGTATAGAATGCATTTTATTAAGCTGTCTGCTTTGCACAAAGTAGCCCAACAACAGTGAATTGTACTTGCTCATTGCTTGTTAGTAAAGGAGGCCCCAGCCTCTAGTCGTTCTTTATTATATCCCTAAAGGTTGCATACCTTTCACTTTCTTAATAACTATTTTATACCTTTTGAATAATAATAAATACATAATTTCGAATAATAATAATAAAAAAAGGCCTGCATTTGGCTGGTATTGCCAGGAGAAGTGCTTTGATCTGTTTTGGAAAAGGACAAGGGTCATTGTCTTAGTGTGAAAAACTGCCTCAGAAAAGTTCTTCTTTATTTATATTATGTTTTTATTACAATTTTCAGCTTTCAGGGAAATGTATCAATTTTTTCCTTGTCTATTTCTTCTTTTCATCCCAAGAAAGAAGATAAAATTCAGTTTTGAGCCTGGATGGCTTCCTAACTGTTGTCTCTCAGGCATGTGCTGTTAACTAATGTTCTGGTTAGGATGGATCTCCAGCAGGATTGTAAATGGCACGCGTTATGTGGGCCATGATGGGGATTTTGCTTCAGCTCTGGCTTCTGCTCGGTAGTTGCATTCTGTCATTTTCCCCATGCTGCGTATTCCTTCAAGCTAATAAAACAGCTCTTTGCTATGCATGACCTGCTCTGTGGTGTGACTGACTGATAACTGCAGCATTTTAAGCCTGGCACTACATTATTAGACCTGCTGCCAGGTCCTGGTGATTTGTCAGAAATATTTCTTGCCACTGGAACTTCAGATGGATGCAAAGTAATTTTATAGGGTCATTGCAAACTTATGGAATGTAAAGTGCTGGGATCCATCACCTACCAGACTTACTGATGTGGAGGTATGTGTTCATGTGAAGCTCCCCACAGAAAAATGCATTCCCCACGGTGCTGTGTCATTCTGTCTCTATCAGGTATGAAACCACTTCAGCTTTACTCTTCGCTATAAAGAAATTTGTCTAGCTGCTGAGAGACATTTTTTTCCAAATATAGATACACCTTAATGTGGGGCAGGTAAGATGTAGTTTGGGGAATATAGCATGGCTATATTCCTGTCTTTGATGGAGGTGTATTATTGCTTTTCATGGGACTAAGTCCATATCGTGCCTTAAGGAATAAATATCTTCAAGGGCATCCTAATACATCTTTAAGACAGGGAGTGGGCTTGGTAAATCTTATTCAGTAGTGCATGTTAGAAGATCTAAAAATGCTGGAAAAAGCATTTTTCCTGTACCAGGGTGCCTTAAGCCCAAATGAAGCCCCCATGAAGAAAACATCTCTTCCCTCTGACATTCTACCTCACATGAGATTTCCAGAGTCCAGGTTCCCTGCAATATGAAAGCAAGGAAATGTCTGACAATATATTCTACACAGGGAAGTCTCTCTGCATCTTCCCAGCCGCACTTGTTTAGAAGGACTTAGGAAGTTAAATGTAGGAGTTAGTGGTCCACTGAGGAAGACAAAGGTAAGGGAGAAGTATGTTTCCTTCATGCAAAGTATATAAAATGTGTGTTTATCTCTTGTTAAGCTGTTTATTTTCTTGTATATGGAAGTGTTTTAAGAATATTTATTATATTTTTCTTTGGAAGAATGGAACTACTAACTCAGACTTCACCAGGGATGATATTTTGGGGTGTGATGACCTCTTTGTTTATGACTGCCAAGCCAGGTGTGTTGACGGCAACAAAGTTTACTAAAGAAACTCTTTGACTTTCTTCAATGTCTTAGCTTATGCAGATAATCAATAAAACAAGAAAAGATATGTTAAATAAGATGTAAAAATCTTAATGTGATGCTCTGTTCTTATTGGCGAGAGGTTCTAAGTAATTTTTTTCACTTTAGCTGAAAAAAGAAGGAACTGAGTATGTTTCTCATGAAACATGTGACAGTAATCCAAGCAATGAAAGTTACCATGATCCACTGTTTGTTTTTTTGTTTCTGTGTACTGTTTCCCTAGTAACCCTACATCAGCCTAAGTAGGCCTCACATCCACTCTCAGACCAGTTATTTTATAAAGACAAGCATTACGTCAGAAGGACTTTTCTGGAAAGAAAGTGGAGAAAGCAACATGATATCAAGTTATGAAGGCACTGAGAGCTCTTTGGGGAAAATCTGCAATGTGCTGAAATGGAGACACATGACTCACTCAGTTTCTGTAGAATGACTTTTTCTTGTCTTTCACTCTGTTCTAATGTAAAAATAACAAGTTGTGAAAGGCAAGCTTGAACACATTGGTCCTGTTTAGTATTTTACAGTCATGGATAAAGGAAGGTGCCAATAAATAGTGGAGAATAGGAGAATACAGAATAGAAGCTATATATGTGCATGAAGAACCTACTTAGAGTAAGTAAGGCATGCAGCCTAAGCCTTGCCATACACAGGAGGAACTTCTTTAACTTATGTATGCAAATATCCTGTATTATTACCTTGGTATGCATTGTGCACATGCTAAGGCAAAGACCTTTAGAATGTATGGAATGTAATATACTCTTAAGCAATAGTCACACCATCTTATTTAGACTTTCTGGAAAATCTAATACCAAAGTAAAATGCAAAGTGGAACAGCAGTAGAGGATCTGTGAGTATTGAAGGACTGTTACAGAGGCAGGCATAATTTGCCTGTGATTGCTATGCCCTAACCCAAATATCAGATTTGCCCTGCTTTTCTGGACTGCATGTTCTTGAATGAATGGAGAACAACACACTGACAATAAAATAATTCAGTCTTATGTTCCCTGTAAGTGTAAGTAATTTTATAAGAAGTTAGTGTCAAAGACTGAGATTCAGAAATTTGGATGCTTTGACTTCTGACTGTCTATTTTCACATACTTGAAATTGGTTTTATTTTCAGGCGTGCCACCAAGTGCAGAGATAAATATTTTTATTTTCACAATTTCTAATGCATGATGAAGTTTGAAACTCCAGCCAATATTAATCTCATTTTGCTGCAAGAACCATTTTCATGTTAAAATGGTATTCCAGTTCATGCTATTTTTCATTATAAGCTCTTTGAATCCTTAGAGTTGCAGTGCAAAATAATTATAGTAATTTGAGGAGTCTTAGTATGTGAAACAATGGCCTTCTCAATTGCCTCATGGTGGCTGGGAAAATGAAATGATTAATGTATCTACTTGAAAAACACTTTATAGAATGTGACCATGAAAGAAAAAGTAGGAAACAAACCTCACTTGTCTTTAGACAATAATGCTTATTTTTTTTCTCTTCAGTGAGAAGTATTTCAGTTTGTACTCAGTTACTAGGTGGCAGATGTACAAACATAGAACGAAGGCAGGATCCCTGTCCCAGAGACTTTATAATCTGTGTACAAACAGGCTGCAGGTGGGTGCAGCAGATGTGCAAAACCAGAACAATGAGCTGAGAGAGGTCGGCAGTGGCAGGATCAGAGCTGACTGGGTTGTTCAGGTTTAGATGCTATTGTGGTGAATGGTCATCTGGGAGGACTTGCAAGAGTATAAAGGGTTGTTCTGGAGAATCCTAATTTACTGGTTACTTATGCTACAAAAACATTATTAGCAATTCAAAGCAGAATTCAAACAAAGATTTAACATTCTGTTTCCTCAGATCTCTTTGGTGGTTTGAGGTAGAGCTTTATGGGATGACCTATAAGATTAACCATCAGTGTCTCAATGCCAGTAATCACTGAGAGAAGATTGCAGTATGCTTCTAATAATGACATAATTTGCAATTATTACCTGCAGCTGTTTATGGTTTAATCTTTCTGAAGTGTGCAGTCTTATCATGTGTCATGCAAAGTTTGTGTTTCTGAGTTAATATACAAAATCTGGTCAATACATAATGGGATTAAAGAATATCACATCATGTTTAGTTATTGCGGCCAAAATATGTGGTTAATTACTTATTATTATGTACTGTTTATGCTCAAATCTGACTCATTTTCAGAAGTTTCATCCTTTTTTCTGTCTTATCACACTTCCTCCTTTCTCTTGCCATTAGACCTTCTTTCCATTCCTTGCTGAAATGAACTCAGTTTCCCTGTAAACAGTGGCCATACCTTACATTTTTACTCAGTTATGAGAGTATTCACAAATTTATTTTCACTTATAGCTAGAAAGTTGTCTATTCATCTGTTCAGTATTTGTAACACGCCTTTAATAGCACATAAACATATGCTTTGTAAAACAGCTGCACAACTGGGTGATAATGCCTTTCATTACTAACAGGACCTTTTAGCTTTGGATTTTCCTACTAATATATGCAAAATAAATCTGTGAAAAGCAAGTTGTGAGAGGCAAAAAAGGGGAAATATTCTGCTACTTCCTTGGAGTTGGCTTTGATGCCTTTTTAAAGTTGCCTTGGGTTTACAGTCCTTTTTCCATGTCGTATAATCAGTGTCACTGCTCAACACAGTTAAAGCTGCCTATTGCAAGATATTCAGCATTAAAGTCCCTTAACTATGAGTCGTTGGAAGTTGAGGGAGATTTTGTGGAGGAAGCATGATTCCATGTTTACTCCATTTTAATCCTTTTTCTGTTGGCTACTGTTGTAGGGAAGGTAAGACTAGATGAACTTCTGTTCTGATCCACAGAGGATGTTATGTTTGTAGTCAGTGTACACTGATGGGAGCAGATCTATTTTGCAGTTCTGTGGGAAGAGAGAGAAGAAAACTTTCCTGTAATATTTTAATTTGATGGTGTTAGGGTTACTCTGTCACTTCACTAAATAGTAACTTATTTTACCAAATCTAATTACTAATTAGTATCATTATTAAATGAGGGAAAACAAGGGAAATTAAACATCTTTGAGCCTTAGAGAGAGGCTTTTTGAACCCAAGGGATCTGGTATTAGGGGTGAGCTCTACGTTATCTTTGGAGAGTCCTTAGTATTCCAAGCCTCAGTTTCTTGTCTGTAAAATGTGCATCATATTATTTCCTTTCTCGTTTCCTTTGTTTATTGAGAACTCAAATACAAAGCTAGTTTTATTAGCCATGACTTCAAGTGGAGCCTGGAAGCTCACATTTCATTATAACTGCTTATATTAAAGCAAAGTACTTCTCCTGTTATTTCAGGGCATACTATGTAATCTATGTAAAGTTAAGGAATCTAAGGGCACGTTTTAAGATATTTTTACAAATATTCAACTTTATGCTATAATTCTAATACGAAGTATTGGTTTTTTTTTTTTTCTGGGAGAAAATCTATGTGTTCAGGTCAGCTCAAGGGGAATTTTATCTGAATAAAGATTTCAGCACTAAGTCCAAGGGGACATTTTCCAAGAAAGAGGTTATTGGTGTAATCACAGGTTGCAGGATTAGGACCTTCAGGTAAAAGTAGTCAGGCTTTGTAGCTGAAATGGAGAAAAAGTTTTAATTCTGTATTTCTTCACTGACTCTAAAATTTAAAGTTTCCTGAATTTAAGCTTTTGGTGGTGATGCCTTAAGATTTTAGCTTTTATATTTTCTTATGTTTGTAATCCTGCAATTCTTTAGTGTATAACTCTGAGCTCCATATAGAGCGTTAGCAGCTGCTTTTCCCATTTTGGTCAGACACAACAATTCCTCTCCAGGCCTGAGAATCAAGGACACCTCACTGTCTCAGGCTCTGAGAAATGGAAACAAAAGTGAGTTGGGGGGGAGCAAACTGAGAGAATGGGACTCCACTGCCTGAAGCTGTAATTGGACAATCAACCTCTGATATGCAAATGGACAAAACTTATATCTGTCCAAAAAACGTGTGACTGTGTCCATCCTGGGTGCAGTCTCTGCGAGACTCCTGCACTGCCCTGTAAAGGCCTTTCAAGAACTCCCTGCCCTTTATCCTTTCACTCTGTCCAGCCTCTGTTCCAGGCCAGCCTCTCCAAGGCATCAGTGGAGTTTGTTAAACACATGCTAACAGTCACTGCACAATCTATTCTGTTTGACCAGACTCAAATGCTCACAGACACCAAGCAGTAAAGTGTGAGTGACTGCTTTTTTCAAGTCTAACAGCAGTAAGAAAGAAATACAAAGCTGGTAAACCTCTTTAAGCACTCATTTACACACACTTTTAGCCTGTGTGGGAGAGGCTTTTGTATTTTGTCTTTGCTCACCTGTGTACATTTATATTGGCACTTAGAAAATTGAATTCCCACTGAACCCAGTGCCAGGACTTTAAATATATTTGCAGTTTTGCACACAATTTGATATATTGGTATCTGACATGACATTAAATTAATTTTAGTGTGAGTAACAGCTGAAGCAGATTGCTACCAGGTTGAAATTACTGAGAAGTTTTTAGTTTTTATTTTATAATAGTCAAAACTTATGAAGCATGCCAGGGTCTGTACCAGCCCCTTGTTCGTAAAATAAGACAGAAATAATATTATTTCTTTAGAGACTTTTTCAGAGTTTCATTATGTATTCTCACCACCTTTATTCTGTATGGGTGCATTTTATAATGTGTTTTCAGTGGTACATGACATTTGTATTCCAGTCAGTACCTGCACCACACTCAGCTGCTCTGTTGCAGCTGGGGATACTGCAGAGGAATTACTGGGGCACTGGGCTGTTGGAAAACCTGGCTGGGGACATGACAGGAGAAAAAGCTACAGTCAAGGGATTTTTGGTTCAGAGGTATTGTTGGAGAGAGCAGTGAACAGGTTCTTAGGAGACCTGGGCTTCCGATGTGCAAAATAAATAAAAGCAACTGGGAAAATGAAAATGAGAATCTCAGCTGGGAGATGTCTCTTAACTTCAGTTTCCCCAGCTATCTCTCCCAGCAGCAGTGCTGCTTAAAGAAGTGGGATAATATTCCGAGGGTGGGAGTAGAAGAGTGTAATGTGAAGACAGGGGCAGGTTACTAATGTGGAAGAAGCTGTCAAGCTTCATAAATTTAAATATCTGCTCCTAGTTCTGGCTAACCTTCTACACATACATGGTGTATGCAAACAGTGACTTTGGGAATCTCATGTGCTGTTAATATATAAACATAATATATTCTAGAAGAGTTCTTTTCTCACAGAAACTGTCACTCATTGCCTCTTTATGCTTATGTTATTTAAATTGAATGTAATGCTACAGTTTCTTTGCAAGTTTCTATTCAGAAGAAGAGATCTTGGAAATGTGGGATTATGTTCATGTGGCCTGCAGACTACCTGATCTGTATTCCAAAATGGAAGAAATTATAAGCTGTACTTATTTGGAAGGGACCCCCCATGCCCCCAAATCCTCTTCTGAAAGTAGTGCTATTGACTGAAAAAGGGAACAAAAAATCAGTGTTCAAAAAAGTTTGTTCAGCAAGAATTGATTTATCAACTTTGCCTTCTATAGTTTGAAATCCCACTAGTGAAAGTCTTCAGTATCTGTTTGTGTAGCCCATTGGTTTAAGAGGGCACCAAGAACTGCTTTCTTTGAAAGATCTTTAACAGGTCTCTATGTATTGGGAAAATGTGGCTAACCTTGGCATAGGATGATCTGCATTTCAGTGGGAAGAGTTGTAGTGTGATGATAGATGTTTATTCTGAATGCTTTCAAAAGGGAAGTGAGTTATTATGAGAACTGTACCCCTTGTCATTAAGCAGCTAAGAATGAGCCTTTATTTTGCAATGCTGTCAGCTGCATCAACTACTGTGCTATGTGGGGGTTGTAGTTTTGTTTTTGTTGGTCTTTTTTAAAAAAGTTTCTGTTATTATTATTTTGAACTGAGATGTTTTAAAACTTATTTGAGTATTGGAGCTTCTATAGGACTGGTTTCTTTCAGTGGAGCTTGTGCACCCAAATACCTTTTTAAAGCCATGATCCACGTACTATGTTTCTTTAAGTTTTTGAATGCCTTTAAAAATAGGGTTTAAAATGCCTACTTAGCTCTGTTCTGCTCCCACCTTGAAGTGCGGAAGCACAGGAAACTATTGGAGTGTGTTCTCAGGGAGACTGTTGTGGCTGTCTCATCAGAGATGCCCTAGAGCCCTCTTAAAAGCTTACTGAAGTCGATAGAAAGAATCTCTTTAACCTTATAAGCTTTTTATTTAGCCCATGAGCTTGTCAGGCCTGCAGCTGTCAATTTATTTTGTTTGTACAGTTTTGGGCATCACAAGACCATTCTTCATTGATCTCTGGGCACTGTTGCAGCAATATACAGTTAACTTAAAATATATAGTAAGTTTTTCATTAATTATTTATCATATCTCATTTTTCATTAATTATATATCATATCTCATTTCAATTGTGGTACTTGCTTTGCTGTACTTGTGTGCTAACAATTTAAAGAGAGACAGGCAGTAGAGAAGTTCAGCTTTCTGTTTCCACTCTGGTGACCTTTAGGTTCTAGAAAACATTTTTCAGGTCACAAGGTTGCAGTTCTGGAAATCCATGAAACCATGGTATCTCCTCTTACTATGGGCTGGAATAAAAGCAGACTGTGTAATATGTCGTCTGCCTTGCAGTGGAATGGCCATTGGTTCTAAGAAAGGGATGAGTGTTGTGGGAATCTCCTGGAAGCAGAAATAGGTCAGGCTGATAACATGGGGTTAAAATGTTCCTAAAATCATGGTAGCTAAAATGGGCCTTGAAAATGGGAGTGGGCATTGTCTTTACTAGAACCCTGCGAACCTACACCTGCGTACCCACCTGCATAGTAGATGATGGTAAATGCGATAATTACTTAGTAAATATCAAGCATTGTCTTTACTAGAACACTGCGAACCTACACCTGTGTACCCTCCTGTGCAATAGATGAGAAA
>VWPU01010805.1:45387-80833 GCA_013398955.1 Callaeas wilsoni
TCATGCTTGAGCAAAAACAATACACACAATAGAACAATATCAAGTTAATAATCAACATATGATTATGTAAAGAAAGAGTATAAAATGTGTCCATCTCGAATCCATGTCGGAGTCAGATTTGGGTTTGTCTGTACCCCTGATTCCCAGAGCTCTTCAATAAAAGCACCTGCATATAATCATCCAGTGATTATGTGTTTCCACGCTAACAAGACTCCTGGCCTGTGCAGCAGCATCCGGAGCAATGGGTGATTGGCCATGATTCCTGGACACTGCTACAAGATGGGAACTGTTCTAGAGAATATTATCTTTGTTGGAAACAGCGTGCTGCAGTGGAAGTGGTTGGGATCTAGGAAACTGTTGTCACGCTGCTGCCCTGTAACAGGAGCAAAATGCTTCACCCCAGTTTCTCTAGGGACAAATGCTCCTTTCCTCACGGACAGCAGGAGGAGTGCACTAGAGCGAAGTGGTGTTGAATGATGAGTAGAAACTCCTGAACTCCCTCATGTTCTGGTGCTTTCTCTGCAATGGTGGATGCTGGCCAGGGTGTTGGAGGGAAGGTAAAGAACACCTGTGGGGAAAAGCCAAGTTTTGTGCCCATGCTGCTGTAAGTTTTGGCAGCTTGTGGAGAAGATCGATGTCTGTTATACTGCGCAGTAAGATGGGACAGAAGACTGAAAATCTAAGAAAGGGAAATGTATAAGGCAAAACCTCCAACAGTTTAATATGCATAAATTTACAGACTGCTCTGGAAGCAAGGGGCCAGACTCCAAACGCTGAGTGTGTTCCTGGGCTAGGTGCTAAAGTAGCTGTGCTTCAAGCTGTCCTGACATGCAAGACTGTGGCTGAGGCTTTGTTGTGCTGGCAGGCTGTAAGGGCCCTTTCAGTGGCTCGCCTGCCTCCCGGCAGTGGGGTCTGGCTGGGAAGTCAACAAGGGTGCACACGTTCACAATCCAAATCTCCGACGGATTCAAGCCTAGACCTTCCTCATAAGCAGGTAGGACTTTCTGTCTGGATGAGTTTTTGGCTCTCAGATCTTGTACATCTCATTCAGGCCATTGTGAGCATCCACAACATTGAGCATCCATGTACTGAATCACACATGTCTAAGCAGACAATGCAAGAGGTTTGCACTTGTGCAGTAACTTTGCAGTGCTCAGCATCTGTTTGTAACTTTAGTCTGACACAATCCCCTATTATGCATAATAAGGATGTTTCTGTAATACCTTAAAACCATGCTCAAAGTGCTGGAAAATCTTAACACATACCTCAAAATAACACTTTATTCAGCAAAGGAAAAGAGAAGCTGAAACAGTTCCTCAAATCTCCCAAGAAAGCAGTAATACCGTTTTAAATATTTGGAATTTCATGACCTTTGGAGTCTGCTATCAGTGTTTTTTGGATACCGGAGTTAGCAAGAGAGTTAAACAACTTAGAATCCACATTGAGGTAACTATAATGCTTCTAACATGAGGTCTGCTTTTTCTTGGTCTAATTTACTTGTGTAAAAAAAAAAAATCGTACTCTAATTCCTACTTGTGGGAAATACTTGTGTTGTGATGATACCAGGTAAGTAATGTCTCATTTCATGTGTTGATCATTAAATTTCTGCATATTTTTCTCTCTGCAGTTTCTGCATTAATTAAACACTTGACTTCTGTAAATGAGTTTAGGCTCAGGGACTGAGCTTGTAAGATGCTGTTCTCTGTAAAGTAGACTTAAATAGACACAATATAGAAGAGCAGCTATCCTTAGATTGAATAAATAGCTTTATTAAAAGTAGCATTAGATTTTTCTGCTCTTATCTCAGAAAATGGAACTTGTGTTAAGTTACCTTTTAATATTGTCTTCTCCCCTTATATTTATGAACACCTGGTCACAGCTATAGTATGGGTAAAGTTACCACATTCTGCCTTCTATTACCTTCACCCAGCTTCCGCAGGCGCAAGAGAGTTCAAAGCTTTTGCATAAAAGTGAATGGTTAAACGTGCTTGAAAATTGCCCTACTTTTGAACAGTAACAAGACATAATGTTGTGGATCTGGTAAATAAAAGCATGCATAAAACCCCACTGCTGTGCCCACAGTTTTACTCCCAGCTATAAAATTCCCTGAGCTCCAGCAGGTGGCAGTGAGCAACAGCCTGAAGTTTGAATGCTGCAAAAATGAAGAATAATTTCCACCGCTTAAACGGAAAAGATACTGGATTCATTTAGGAACTAAATGACACAGATGTGGCAGGTACCTGAAAACATCTAAACAAATGAAACACATTTTTCACAGACTGGTAGCTTCTAAGTCATCCCTCGAAGGTGACATTTTCCTGCTCCCTACATTGCCTCTATTTTCTCCCTGGGCGAGTGCCACAGCTTTATGCTGTGATGCAGTGCTGTGCAGGCAAGGGTTGTTGGCTTTACTGCATAGAAAACAATTCACTCTGTTAGATTAATAGAAATGCAGAATGTGTTTTGAATAGCTCATTTTACATCTAGGCCTTTTTTCATGGAAAGCATAATGAATTGGAGTGGAATAGGCAATTTAATTTATTACAGCTGTCAGCCAGTGAACACTGCTGCACTTGATTTGTTTCGGTGCCTCTTGCAGGTTGCTGCCGAGGTGGTTGTCATTACACTTCATTTTGTGAACTACTCAGGTGGGGAAAACATATAAAGGAAAAGGTTACTGGACAGAAGGGGAGCAGAGCTGCCTTTTCTATAAATATGAGGAAAGCACTAGGAGAAAAAAGCTTTATTCTGGTCAAGCACTTTTGTACTGAGGTATACATTGAGCCTTTAATTATATGATATTTGTAGTCAAATCAAGACCTAAATACATCCTATTGTTCCCTGGTATAGTTTACCTTGCTCTGAAGGGAGGAAATAAATACTTTCTGTAATAAGCAAAACAGAACTGAAAGCCAGGCTTACTAACTGATTTTTTTATTCATTTGCTTACCAGTCTAAATATAAAAATCCAGGTCTTGGGTACTACTGACAAATGACATATGTGAGTGTGGAGGTTCATTTCCTGCTTTTGCTCTTCTGCAACAAGGGCACTTGGTCTTCCACTGAAGGGGATTTTTGTGTTTGAGGTGTCCTGAAAGGTCACTGATTTTTAAGGATCCACTTAAGACTCCTTGAGTCTTAAATTGCAAGAGAATGCAAGATGAGACAAACAGCCTTGCAGCTGTAGAGAGCTGTGACGGCTCCTCTTGCCTAATTGCAGTTGGATTAAACTGTGCTCCAGAAAAAGGAGGTGGGATTTCTTTCCCTTCTCTCTTGACTCTTCCTGAAATTCAGTTTGAATTAGCCCATGCCATAAAAGCAGCTTACACCTGTTCTTGGCTAGAGTTCCAGTGTGCTTGAGCCATACTTGTCCTGGAAGAAGCATGGCTTAGCTTCAGGGGATAAAGGTGAGGTCTAAAACGTGAAGGAACATACTTCCTTCTCTCCAGTCAAATTTAGGGGGGAAAAGGTGATTAAGATGTGCTTAGCTTCTGCTGTACGTCATGTGGTGAAGGAAAGACTGCACAATGATGCTGTTGGAAGTAAAATGATGTCCAGGAAACCACATCAACAGAAGGTGGCAACCATAGCTGGAGCCCCTGTGAAGGGATGGTGAGGTGTGGCTGAACTATGTGAGCATAGTGTAAAACTTCCTGAACTAATGGGGTAGAAATACTTTATTTGTTCTGAACTTATATCTCTGGGGATTAGAAGAGACTTTTGTACCTACATATGTAGTCCTTCACATAGAAAAAGAAGATTTTTAGATGTGATTTGAGGTGATTTTTGTGGTTTAAGTAGAACTATAAAAAAACCTGTGGCTGGAAAAAAGAGGGGACTTAAAGTAAGCCCTTTCACTTTGGCATGCTCATAGCATTTTCAGTATTCCAGTTTTACTAATTTTCTCATTTATATTAGTAAAAATGACAAAAGATGCAAAGGGTAAATCACTCAAAACAAAAGCCTTCTGGATTTGTTTGAATAAAATCTTTTAGATTGAACAAAAAGAAATGTAGAGAGGTCTTAGCTCGATTTAAGATAGTGTGCCTTGGTTCTGTTACTTCATTATTGTCATGGAACGACATAAATATAAAATAAAAGAAATACCTAATCAAACAGCTTAGCTTACTCCTTAGCAGTGCATTTGTTTTAATCACGTTAGTTGGTTACTGAGCAAGGCATCACTCCTGTGCAGTGCATCAATATACAGAATGTATTTATTGGCATCCTAAGGAGCTGGTTATGAACGTTTGAGAAGGGCAACCCTGCTGCTTCCAAATGCAAATCGAGCAGTTGGTGCTGAGCATGTAACCAGAGTTGGACAGGTATTGGAGGATTTAGTACACCAGAAGTTCTTAGTCTTAAGGACTAGGTAGCAGTCCAGTAGTACCAGACGTAGTACCAGAAGTTCTCAGTTCTTCTGTAGATATATGCACCTTTCCTGCCATGACCGAGTGCCAGTGCCCGGGAGAAAAATAAAATCCTCCCTTTTCAACTCCTCTTAAAATTCTAGTTATACACTGGGAGCAGTGAGAACCCTTCCTTTCCCTGGAGTGAGCCGTGAGAGACCCTGCATTTGAGATGAATTAAGTTTCATTTCATGGTATGAGGAAGTACCAGTGCCTCAGCTCTGTAACTCCAGATGCTGCTTTTTCAGTTGCTGGAGAGGTGGCTGCCTCAGTGACCTCTCCTGCCATCACCAGTGCATCCTTTCTGAGTGAGGGATTGAAAGGTGCACTTTGCAGCTTCACATGTCAAAACAAACGAGGCAGTTTCAGTCTCTGAATACAGCAGCCAGCCTGAATATAAAGAGAAAAGTGGATTATGAAAGATGGCTTATGCCACTGAGGTCATCATGGTGAACAGAGCTGAATGTTCTCTTCAGAAACTGGAATACTGTAAGAAGGACAATGAAGAGCCCAGCTCCTGTGCTATAGCTGCGTGATTCTGGCAGGGCACTGGTGAAATTAATGTGTCACTGCGTGTGTGCTAATTCAGCACAAAACAGAATTTGGACAGAGCTCCACTGAGAGCAGCTGATTTATGTGAGCTTCAAACACACCTAGGTGTGATCTGTGTTTAAAATTTTTATGGGATTCAAGCTTCTGGATGTTGTGGAGACAGCAGGCTTTATCACCAAGTTGCTATGGATTAAAAAATCCACTTTGAAATACAAACTCCAATATTTTGTTAGATGTGCTGTCCCATGCATATGTTCCCACTGCAGTAAGTTGGAATTTTTTCCATGAATTTACTGTCAGTTCCACACAGCCCCGTCTTTTGGGAGCTGGTGAGATTACACAGGTTGTATTTCGGACTTTTTCAAAAGTGGAAGAGTGCACTCTAACCTAGCTGATGAGTGAAGTGGCATGTGAGGAGACTGTGAGGTGATGAATCCAAAATACAAGGAAAATAACAGAGATGGGTAGGAAGCCAATATTATTTTTGACATGCTTTATATTCTAAAAGAAAACAATAAATTTTAAAAATTTGTAATTAAAATAGTTTTAAATGTCTTTCAGATGGATCCAAAGCTTGCATTTCAGAAAAATTAAAGACAATTATTTTCTTCGTAAGATTAAGAACATGTTTTTGTAGGGCAGTTTTTATACAGGCAGTTTCTAAGTGGTGTTTAACACTGTTGAAAAGGTCAGTTTTAATTTTCTTTCTGAATTAAGAAAATAATATTTTTTTTAAAAGGAACTTTGATTTATGACAAAATTGTCTATCTTGTTTCTGTCCCTCTAATTTCAGCTAAATGTTTCTGACTCACAGTAGACGATAAATGAAAACCTGACTATCATCTTTCTATAGGGCAGAAGCTCATAAAGCTGGGTCCACTTTGGTCAGTCTCTGACTTGATAGAACCTTATAATAACCTGTCTCAACTGCACCTGTCTGTTGCAGTGAGTCACTTGTTGTTTGAGTCTTCCCAGCATGTCAGTTTTGCACTGACAAAATCTGGAAACCTCTCATCTTACCCAAATCTCCCATGCTTTCTAAGATTGTTCACTGTAATTGCAGGCTTGGTCTGAGGAAAAGGACTTCATTTTGGTGTGGATGGGGCAGGTTTCTATTCTTTCTCTGCTTTGGAGCTGTGTACATGGGATGTTTTTGTTTCTATCATGGTTTGTCACTTCTGTTGAGCTCTTTGGTAATCCCTGTTGTGTCTTTCACTTAACTTCATGCATCCAGCAATATAAAACTGAGTGGGCAGAATCCTGCACATTAGCACTGAATTCCAGCAATATGCATTAGTAAGCTCCTAATTATGAAAAACCTACATTTTCAGCATATTGTAAATTTTTTTCTTTGAGAACAAAAAAATCTTACTTGGACAGCTTCATGAATTAGTATTTGAAAGACAAAGGAGACAAATAATACTGAATAAAATAATTTTCTGGCTATGTTAACAGAAACAACGTGTTTTGGTTTATTTGATCTCGAGGCTGTTTGTGAGTGGAGATGAATTATGTGAATAATTTTAGACACTGCTGAAGGAGGAAGCCAAGGACTGGTTGGAGATGCTGCAAGCCTGTCACTGCACTCCTGTGAGCAGCTGCTGTGTCTGGATGAGGAAGACACAGATGCTTTAATCCTTTGAGTGTTTTAGACTGTTTATCCTACATGAGTGCTAAGTGCCAGAAAGTGTTTGGAGATGCTTCTGCTTTTTCTAGTATTTGAGAAATAGAGTGACGGGACAGGAATGACCCTGGAGTCCTTAGTATGGGTTTGCTTTAAAGAGATGCTTGGATTCCAGTCCAGTGACAAATGACTTATGCATCTGGCAATTATGTCAGAATTTGGGAGTATGGGCTCCCAGCTCATATTGCTGGAGAGTTTGAATTGCTCCCTAAGCAGGTCTGTCCTCCTTTGAGTTGTTTATTTGCATACAGTCCTTGGTTTAAAAAATTGAGAAGAGAGACACAAGGTCACAAATAGCACAGACCAGTTTTCCAGAGAAGTAGCTGTGTGGTTTACTTAATTTATCTTTTAAGAAGATGGGAATTAGCATGAAAGTACTGGTGTCTTTCTGGAGTTAGCTGCAGTAGCTGGAGTCTCTCTGAGGGCCTGCTGACTTTGCCGCTCAATACTTAGAACTACAGATATTGTGAAATGAACATATAAGAGAATTTAAGTAATCTCATGTTCAATGCTTTCTGAATGGTCTGATAGGCTGGTTGGGCTCAGGTTGTGTGAAGAAACTTGTAGTACATGGCAAAATCCACTGTGCTGTCATCTGGCTGAAGTAGTATTTTAGTGATGGGTTTAGGTGATGAGCAGATAGGGGGAAGAAGTATTGAGTATCAGAGAAGGAAGGTGAGGTGAATCCAGTTAGAATTTATTTTCTGTAGCTCACAGTTTTGGCCCATCTGCTACTCTCATAAAAAGAATAGGCTGGCTGCAGATGCATGTGTTGCTGTAATTAACAGTGCAGTGTGATGTGAAGAATTCAGTGAAGTGCAGAAGGACGAGTGCCAGTCAGGCTTGGCCTTTTTGGCTTGCTGACATCTTGTCATAAATGACACTTTCATTAGCTCATTTATTGCACCACTACTTCTGTAAGTGATTGTCAACTAGGAGAATATATCAGGCTGTTTACAGCAGCAAGGTGGGTGGGGGTTTTTTAGCCTTCTCCCTCTTTGTGAGGAAGGCTGACAGTCAGTCCCAGCCAGTATCAGATTGATGGCTGCATTGAAACCATCTCCTGTCACTTTTAAACTGATGTGGCCCCTGGATGGCTGGAGGATTGAGTGGGCACAGGAATTAATGGTACTAACTCTCTAGTGGGGTTTATTTATTCATTTGCAGATAAGATGCTGTTGACTAGTTTTAGGAGTAATTTTATATCTCATGTTTGAATTACTCAGCTGCTTTTTGCCAGAGGCTTTTATTCTGTAGTTAATTATATGATTATAATTGCCAATTAAGCGATAAGCCACAAAAGAGCTTGTATTCCTGAACTGCTGGTGCATGCATTCAGTGTATTGTGCAGCACAAGTGGCATAGGAAGTGACATAGGATGCTTATGGCTGTTTTGAATAAGACCTGTTTTTTTCTATAATATATTGTCTATTTTAAAAAGACAAGCTATGGAAAGGAGGCAGGATTTCTTTGTTGACAGTGCAATTACAAATGATAACAGAAACAGGAGGAGGAAAAGAATGATTTTTATTCTTTTACCCCTCAAATTCTACTTCCCTCCCCTGCTCTGAGCCAGTCCTTCTACGTGGTTTAATTTCAGTTTGGGCCACCTGAGGTTCAATTCTGTTCAAAATACTCTGTTAAAGTGGATATGCTATATCATTCTTACGTTAAATTACAGTGGTAAGAAGTGAAAGTAGTAGAGGCATTTTCTTTAAATTATTCTGTGTGTTCTTTAAAGATCCGTTGCAACAGCTCAGCTGAGATGCTCCAGAACAAATCAAAATTGACCATTGTCTAGCATCAAAAATAGTGTGATTTAGCTGAAATGCTTATTCTGAATTTGTTCCTTCTCCAAGGCAGCAGAGCAATTTAACTAGAATATTGCATTGGAGGAACATGGCGTTTCTTCATTGTTTTCATAGCACAAGATGGGAAAATAGCTTTCATGTCCTCTAAATGTTTTAGGCTTGAAAATGTGTTGATCACAAAGAGATGTTTTATCTGGACAGGAAATGTTGAGGGAAAACTTAGTTGTGAGAAACTTGATACAAATGAGTTGCATTTTGTGTGTGTGTACAGTAATGAGGGGTGGGGTGAGGAGAAGCTTTGTCATTCAGAAAAGTAGAAATACCCTTGTCTGCAAAAAAGAATAATAAGCATGCAACTTTTACTGAGGTGGAATGCTTCAGTTGTTTTAATTCATTATGAGCAAAATCAATACTAACAAAGTTAAGTTGTAGTAGTGTGACAATAAAGTCACATCCGGATTTAACAGCCAGCCTTCAAAGGGAGGATACCAGGTTAAATGCCCTTTCTGTGCAGACTGAAGACATGTACTCGAAGCAAGAATTTATTCCTAAGCATGGTGTTAACCACCCGATGAAAGGATTATTACTAGTCCAGTCACAGTGCTAACAATATCGAAATTATCTTGTTATTACAGCTTCCTCGCAATGATAATATAAATAAGTATGTGCAAACTTTGTCATCTCCAATTTTGGTATCGCCCTTTATTCCCACACTACTTTAGCCCCTAAGTTGCATGAGTTAATTTTACTTGAAAGTAAGTTTTACAAGGAGTTGTCAGCACACTGAGCCTTTTGATGAGGGAAATGTGATGATGGTTTTTTCCCCCCGTGATTTTGCATCTTCTGCTTATTTTGTGTGATTGCTGAAGCAGTGTGCTCACTTGCTTTTCCTCCAGCGATTTGTAAGTGACATTATATTGAAGATCTGTTATTTGTGTTATGGTTTACATACAAGGGATGTTTGTTCTTTGTTACTCCCAAAAGAGGTTTTACCCAGCTCCTAAACTTGCATGCACATAGTGACCGTAAATCAATCTTTCGTGATTTGTTTTTGTAGTTCCGCGGTCTCCACTGTCATTCTGTGGTTGCTGTTTCAAAGCCTCTCTCGTAATTTTCTCTCTCTATTTTTGGGCTGGTACAACATCTGTTTTTCTTAGATGTCACTCAGGCTGAGGTTAACTGGTGTTCTATGAGCACAAGCTGGTCTTGTGTTTCAGTTCTTGGGTCACTAAGAGTTCACTCAAAAAATAGGAGATGCACTAGAAGACACACATGAATAGAGACACACAGACAATGCTGTAGCAGCTCCTTGCTACAAATAATCTAGTTATGCCAATATCATTGCTATGTTATAGTAACTGCCGCAATAAATAATCATATAAAATTGTAGTGGCTAGGCAGTAAGAATTATCGTTTTAATGTATTAGTGTGCTTGTATGCTTGGAAGGCAGGATATCAAAGATGAAAAGTCATGGCTAAGGATGTGCATCTGTGGAATTTATGGAAGGGCATGTGGATGATTTTGCTATGTCAGCCATCTTCATTATGTCTTATGAAAAGTAAGGTATAAGCAAAAATTTGATTTTAGCAATAAATTTTAACTCTCCTTCTGGAATTCATTTCCAGAATTCTGAGTTTTTTATTGTGACTGGTCAGAAACAAGCCTTGTAGAAGGAACTCTAACATCATCACTACTTTGGCATGAACTGAGAATTTAAGACAGTAAACTTTATGATTTGACTCAGAATAATAAGGTTTTCTTATCTCCCACAGTTGGCAATTACAGAATGCATCTCTTGAAAGGGAGAATACTTTTCTGTGGAATTTTCACCAGCATTAATATATTATTACAAAAAGAAATCCTCTACTTTCCATTAAAACATTTTCTAGGCAAATGTTTTACTGTGAAATTCCTGGTCTTGTCTAGGTTTTGTGCATCTGGACTCAACTGAATTTCTGTTAAAGGGGATGCAAATGTATCCAGGAGCTTCAGAGAACAATTGAGTAAGCATTTGAATAAATCAGGAAGGTGGATTTCAAAGGTCATAAACATGTACCTTTTTTTAAGTCACCACAAAGCTTTATAGGCTCTTGGGCCTCTCCGAAACAGTTCCATTTCACAGACAGGCAGATAAATGCTCTCTGCCTTAGAACAGTTAAATCTGAGCATGGAAACCTAAGCAAAATTTCTGTACTGTGGAATAATGAAGTGGTATAATTCCAGTTAGATAAGTGTTCCTTATCACCAGGTTCTGAGGCCTGGATTTTAAATCAATATACTGTTGGAGCTGAGAGCAGTGCAGGCTAGTGCATTTTAAATGTTTTGAGGAACTGTTTTTGGAAGAAAATATTGATATCACTTACCAAAAACGTTTACTTGTAAACACAATTCTACAAAGAGAGTGAAAGAGAAATCACAAGTTCTATGACATCTTAAAAAACCCAAACTCTTTCTACTTCTCTCTTGTTTCATAGGTGTGGTTTTTCTTTTTTTGTCTTATCAATGTTTTCACTATTCATGCAGATCACATGCTTCCTGTGCAGGTGTTGCGCAGTTTGGCACTAAGATTGTTTTCCGGCCAAGAGATTTATGACTGGGCTCTTATCCCATGTCTTTACACATTTACATGAATCCTAGGTGAGTTTGAAAGTACTCACAAACTTTATCCATCACATCCGGGAGTCATCTTCAGCCACCACATGGCTGGACATTGCCACAAAAAGGGAGAACTTTTTGTACTGGAGAACAAGATCCTTTCCTGGTAAGGTGTGATGTTGAGGCTGTAGCTCTGACTAATAAATGGAAGATTTTAGCCACAGCTGTTCCCATTATGAGATAATAGGAAAGTTACTTGAACTTAGAGCATTCCAGTGGGGAAATATAAAAATGTAAATGTTAGAGGCAATTGGAAGTTTATACACTCTCTTTTCTAATGATCCCATCTTATTTCAGTCACTTTGCATGGGACAACCCAAATGCCCAAAGATGTATCTGGTACTGCAGTCAATGTGAATTTTAGCTCCTTTTGTTTGCATTTTTGCCAGAAAAGAACTTTTAATTTTGCTATTGACTTTGGTTTACATGTACTTATAAGCTCTGCTTATGAGTATGACTTCGGATGTGTAGGGTGACCTGAGCAAGAGCACTTGTAGAGTGTCAGATGTGCAGTTGCGTGTTTCAGCTCTGCAGAGCCATGATTCTAATAGCAGATTTGGATAGGATAGTGAGCAACAAGGGCTTGTGCCTTTGATTTCTTGCTGTAGCATACCACACCACTGTGGGAATAATAGATTTAAAAGCCAACAGCAACCCTTGTGTCTATTCCACCTTGCGTGGCAGAGGCTACAGTGTTTAAAAACTGATAAATCACATAACGATAAAAAAAAGCCCAAGGGCTGCCAAACCTGGGGCTTGTCTTGGTGACTTGATGCACTGGGTCACTGGCAGTGAGTTCATGTCCCTTACTGAATTCCTTTTGCATTGCTCCTGATGCTTCATTATTGCTTTATTGAGCCAATGGCTCTCTGCCATCCTCAGGCATGTGAAGTGTAATATTATTTTATATTCTTAGGATGAAATAAATAAATGCTTGGTTGGTTTGTCATTTTCAGCTTTCCTGTTTCAAGTCTCATTTTTGCCTCCAATCTGATTCTGGGCTTCTTTATTCTAGCAATAAACTAATGACATAAAAGCACAGGGAGTTGGCATTGGCTGTTGGATGTCACACAAATTGCATTGGGAAAGGAAAAGGTTGGTGGCAAACAATGACTTGTCTGTTATAAAACTCAACCTTTTGGTGACAAGTGCTAGTAAAAGATGTTGTGGAAAAAATACTTTTTCAAAGTCGTACCTCACTCAATGCTCCCTCCAACTCTAAAAATCAAACATTGACCCCCCCCCCCAAAAACCCAGAAAACAAAAAATCCCAAAAACTCCATGCTTGAAAGATGTAGTTTTTAGTATTTTCTATCATCAGATAAAAAGAATGTCTTATCAGGTTTCATAGAGGAAATGAACTTAGCACGTAAGAAGTCAGATGGTTACTGCAAACCAGCATAGCATCACTGACATTAGAAGAAGATGGTTCTTTAGTCTCCCTTCCTATGGTCTGACAGGTGTTTGCCTTGGTATAAGCTGCAGAGAGAAAGATGTGTTTGGTTGGCATTCAGCTTATGCATCAGTATGGAGGAATTATTCACTGATGTCCTTTTCCTGGTGTATGCATCGTATCAGTTACTTCAAAAACTTGCACAGAACTGTGGTGGTGGGGATCTGTCATGGGCAGAGGACCCCATTTGAGTGGAGCTTGCTCTCCGAGTGGGGCCCATGCTTACCCTCGGTTCCATCTGTCTCAACAAGAATTTTGTCGCAGGCTTAAAATGAGCCACGATCACGTCTTGGAATCAGGGACAAGCGTGTTGATCAAAGGGAGCCACAGTTTGTAAATAGTGTTGAGTGTTGTCAAACAGGCAGCATTTTTTAGCCAGACATTTTTTCTGAGCAAACTGGAGAGCAGATCTCGCGTGCTGACAAGTCTGAGAGGGATTCGCTGCAGCAGGGAAGCAGATGGCCAGAGCCGCGTGGGCTCGCGACGCCGCGCAACGAGCGGCGCGCACCAGTGGGACGGACGGGGAGAGAGCTGGGAGAGACAGCAAGCCTTGGCTGCCTTTGAATGACAACCAGCTGGAGCTGGAGCATGTTTAGCTCCTGAATAAAATTGCTCGTATTTCATGAACAAGAATGGCTTTTATAGGAAATTTGTGTTCTAAAGCATAGGAATGTAAAGGAATTGAGGCATCTACAGCTGCTGCAAAAGAGTAAAAAGGCATTGTCATTGGCATGAATTGTGAGTAAATTTATTGTGCATTCATAGAATAGTGAGAATTCTTTGGCTGAAAAGATCTCAATACCCAAAAAGAAACTGCACAAAAAGGTGCTATGTTAGTGAGAATAATTTTTTTTTCAGTAATTTAATTTCTTTTTCCTTAGTTCAGTTTTCAAATAAAACATTTTTCTGCAACATAATTTAATATGATTTCTCTCTATTCATTAACAAGATTTTCAAGTTAAAACACATGCATTTCTTTCTTACTGGCATACAAAAACCCCATTTTTTTCATCTTTAAATGAGAAGTCTTACATGTCAAATTCTTAGAAGATTGGGGGAATTTACTGTTCCTCCTTAATTATATCTGAAACCTAGAATAATGCAATTACTTGATAAATGTGTTAATTTAAAAATAAATATGCTTATATGAAAAGTCATGATGTACCTTTATTTAAAAAAAGAAGAAATTAACCTTGTGGCTGAATTAATCCAAAAGTGCTTAAAAATCTAACTTGGAGATCAGTCATAATTTGAACACTAAGCAGAGTGGCTTTAACACAGCAGTTGCTGGTAGATAATGATTGCAGATATCTGCAGAATTCTATACGGAGCCCAGGAATAGACTTGGTTGGTTTTTTTGACTTTTGGTAAATGGAAAAGTGTTTTATTGTAGATTGGAGTTAAATTGACAGCTAAATTGTGAGCAGCAAGATGGGTGTCTCATGTTCAGTATAACAGCAAAGAGTCTCTCGTCAGTCTGACCAGTGTTAAACATCTCCTCCTGGCTATTGCCATCAACTGGAATGCTAAGAATGGCAGTGCTGTATTTTTATGGCTTTTGAGGTGCAAGATAAAGAGAAAAATGAGATGCTGAATATTATGAATGAGGCTTGGATGAGTCTCCTGCTAATGTTTTATTCAAGTTTTTGTTGTTATTAGCCCTGCTGAGGTTTGGAGTCATTTATTCTGAGTCACAGAATTATGTAATTTATTTCCATTAATCAGTGTTACACCTATATATGTGTGGGGTCTGAACAATATAAAGGTGTAATGAGGCATGATGTTTACTCTGCATTTTGCAGGAATACTCATCTCTGAAAGAAATGAACTGAAACTTCTTTTGAGGGGTACTTATAATGCATTTCACTGAATATGCTTTTTTGGTCTCACCTCCCATGGAGAATGCTTTTCTCCTGCGGTCAATTGAGTATGGCACAAGGGTAATAACAAGTCTAATGGATGCCGTAAACCACCACTTTTTAATGCATAATGTAATTGAATCAGAATAGAGTGTCTAGACTGATGGAGTCCCTGGAGCTTTAACAACTGAAATTATGATTAGAAAGATCCAGATAATACTGACTTCTCATATATTAAGCCCCTATTATACAATTTCTTTCTACAGCACATTCACTTTTACTTTTGAATTATGCAGTGCCATCTTATACAGTGTAATATTACACTGGAATAAAATTCAGAGCTTCAAGAATGCTGTGTATTTCTGTGGAAATACATACAGAATAAATTTGTAGTGGTGCTGTATGACTAATATTTCCTCCAAACAGCTCTCACATCAAATTCTGCATTTAAAATTGCATTCTTTGGCAGAAAGCTTATTGAAAAGCTGGTGCTCCTCTGTTGGCCATTACTGAGCATTACTGAATGAAGAGCAGAAAATGCCTCTGCATTGTGTGCTGAGTGTAGGTGAGAGGGGTTTCTGCAGACTCTGGGATAGCCGGGCTCTTTTCCTTTTATCTAAAGGACAAAATTTGAAGAATTTTCCAAACAGAAGGAAATAGGAGATTGTGCTCTTAAGGCTCCACAGATCATCTAACCAGTGAGCTGCACATGAAATATCTTGTGCTTTCACTTACAGAGAAAATTTCTATATTATTAGCTGACTAGATTCTTCATATAGATGGTAAAAACAAATTTCTAAATTTTTCTACCTTTTCTTGTGGTGATTGAAATAATTAATTTTTCAAAATGGCTGTAAAGTAAGCAATTATTTCTACTGTCAAAGACAAGTGATGTTCAGATGAAGTCGTTAGTGGAGTTTTGGATAAATGCAAGGCCATGCAGTGCTGGAATTGCTAATGCTGAGTGGGAGCTGCTTACAGGCTCCCTCTACTACAGTTATCTGGCTGGGCTCATCCTGCAGCCAAGGGCTCAGCCCAGCCCGAGCCTGGTGGCCAAGATGGCCACATGACACAGCACAAGCTTAGCCGCGAGCTCAGCATCAAACTCCTTGATGTACAACAGGCTTTGGGTTAGGGTCACTACAAGAGGACACATCTCAAAAGACACTAGCTAGAATAGCACAGCTGCGTGGGTAAACTTTTCTCACTCATGTGTACTTGAAATAAGTGTATGCCAAAGGATGGAATGTTATATCTTGGAAGTGCCTTCTGAAAACAGGGTAACCATCATCTCTCTCAGTTCTAAGCCTTCAAACAGCAACTAGGTAATTAAACTTCTTTCTGTTGTCTTAGGCTAGAAGATATGCCTCCTCAGTCTTCATGTAGTTGGTGAAGCTGTAGTGTGGTGAAAATGGGTATCTGCCCACACAGCTGCCTTTCAAATCAACAAACTGACTTTTTGCTGTGGCTTGAGAGAGGTAAAAGTTTGGATTTATGTGTTAAGAAGTGCTGTACCTTGAAAGGGATCAGCCTGCAGAGTCAGCGGACAGTGTTTAACCTTTGAGGGATAGAGCAAAACTGTGGGAGTCTTTGTGTGCCAGAGCACAAAAATTTACACTGAATTGACAATGAAGTCCAATATGAAAAATCGATTAGCCCTGAGAACATGGACTTAAACTAGTACCACTTGGTGTTACGCGTTCTTGGAGAATTTGGCATAATGGGCAGAGGCTGAAACTTGCTTTTTAAATCTTAAACCTTTGGGATTTTAGTCTAGCATTTATTCAAGAAGTTGCTTTCATCATGTCAGGGGATATAAGACCCAAGGTTCCGTGAATCAAGAATCTGTGTTCAAATGAAAGCCACCAAAAATTGCATGAACATTTGAGATGGCTGCAAGTATACAAGACAGTTGAAATGGAAAATCCTATGAAGTGCAGCTGATGGATTAATAGTTCTCCATGTCTTAGCATTATCACTTTCCTTCATATATGATATGCATGTTCTGTTAATGAAATCTGTCTTTTTACACTTAAGAATGCTTTTAGGAGGATTGTGGGCCAAGTAAGATATTTCTGAAGATCCTAAAATTCCTAACTCTGTACTGATAACCAAAGCAAAAACTTTTGCTGGGTGAGGATTTGACACAAATTGAGGCTGACAGAAACTGTCCTTTATCTGACTGAACTGTCTGAGAATGTGGAGGTCATACTTAATTTTCAGTCTCAGATTCAGAGCTGCTTCTTTTCTAACAGAATGATACAAGGATTCGGGGTATATGCATGTTCTGTTTCTGTCGTTAATGCTGTTGAGATTAGCAGGCCACAGCTTTCACAAAGGAATGAAAAGGATAAATATCAGGTATGCTCTGGAAATATTTGTGCTGCACCACTCTATTCATAGACATCTGGAAGTTTGTGATCTAAGGCTCTAATTCCAATTGTCCTAGATGTCACAGAAATAACACAAAAATACAGTATGAAAAATAAAGTGAATGCTCATTTGCTTCAATAGAGCAATGTTTTGTGAATGAGAGTCTTCATTTTAACTGATGTGAATGACTCAGGCTGCAGCAGCCCCATGCCAAAAACAATCAGCCAAATAGCTTGGCAAGTGTTCTGATAAATTGCTTTTGCTGGCAGTAGTTTTGTAACTTCAAATGAGTATTAACCAAATGACAGTCTTAATTTTTCAAGTACTAGCTGGAAATAAAGGTTTTTAACTCTGTTGCATGCTCAGTACACAAAACCATAGGACTTCAGTATGAGGGGTGTGTGTGCGTGTGTACACAAACAGATTCACAAAATCACTTCTTCATACATTTGGGACTGTAAATCCCTCTCCATGGGCTCCAACACCAGCATCACATAGCACAGATGTTGCTGTCTCTGTTTTCTTTTCTACAGAATTGTTGTACGTTATGGAATATCTTGGGAGTTCTTTTTGCTATTCACAGTGTTTTTCTCAAGTTGTTCCTGCTGTAAAATCTTGTTTGTTCTTGTTTTTCAGCAGCTTTTTTTTCCCTTGTAGTAACAAAATTCCCCGAAGTCAGCTGTCACAAGGGTAAGTTTTATCTATGAGGAAACACATATGCCCTTGGCGAGATTGCTTGTGGCTTTCTAGGCCTCTCAGTTCATAAATTTTTAATTAAATACAGGTGGAAAAAATGAGACAAGTATTCCTTCTCATTCATGACAAACGAACACCCTCATGCTTGTGTTGCAATCCGTGTGCAATCCCTATTGACCCAATTAGCACCCTACAGTCCAGCATCTTTGTTTTTCCCTGAAGGCTCTTACCTGAGGTATACTTTTGCAGTCAGACATGTTAGGCTTTTATACAGGAGAGTTTGAGTATTAATCCTGAGTGTCCAGGAAGTTCCCATCTGAGCTGGTGTGTGGGAGAAGATGGGAAGCATCTCTAAAGCTCTACTGTTTCCCTCTTTTTTAGTGAAAGAGAGAACAGGACACTAGTTTGTGTAGAGCTAATCCACAACCTCTTTTCTGATTCAGTGGGGCTGTTTTTTTCCTCCCCCACACACATTCTAGTAAAAATCCCCAAGTGTCCTTACCCATAGCATGGGTTATCTGTCTCTCATCCTGTGGGATGAGACATATGAATTAGAAGAGTGGAAGGAAAAAAAGCCCTGTGTTTAAAATGCATGTGCTAAATTATACGGCATCGTATTTGTTTGGAATTGTACCAGTGCATACAGATATGCACAATGCCTTTGCTGATTGATCTTTTAAAATATTTTCAGTAACATTTAGCCTACAGGAAATGAGGGGAGTATAGCCAGGGTATTTTATTAGATTCTGCAGTGTTTCCTGCTGTGTTGATTTTTCTGGTCCTCAGAGACTTCACAGCCACCCCTGACTTCGTTCTCATGAGAGGGAGGCATTTTTGTACATTCTTCCCTGACTGCAGTAATCCTGTGAAGTTAGTATATATTCTCAATCATAAGGGGAGAAAAGGAAGAAAAGAATGAGGAAAAAAGTGTGCCAGTATGCCTGAGGCTCACTGTCTCTGAAGTTGTGTGGGGCACTTGTATGAATGCAGAGTTTTTTTTGCTCTAAGACTCAATGGGAACAAAGTTACACTGCAGCAAGCTGAGAAGCAAATTTCCTTAAAAGTTCTACTCAGCAACGCTGGGGTTTTCTTAATGTTCACAGTACTGCTCAGGCAGTAACCTTATGCTTATAAATTAACAAAACGTACAGAAAAATGTGTCTTTTTGGCATTTATCTTAGAAGTTTAATACTAATTCTTTTAGCATGTCATTTATGCTTAAAGTAATATTAAGGAAGGTCTGTAATATTCCTATTAACAGTGCTGAGATTTTGACTCATTGCTGATGAGATGCCTGATCATAGCATTGATTAGACAGTATAGTAAAAATAATAAAGAAGAAAATCTGAGAAGTGGAAAAAAAATCAACTCTGTCAATCATTTCAAATCATAAGCCATCTCAGAAGATGGTAAGTAAATAAGGTGGATTATAAATGCTATGTACAATTAAATTCATTAGGTGATCTTAAACAATTGACTTATATTCTTATGATTTCTTCATTGTAGTAGTAAAAAAAAGGTATAAGACCATATCCTTCAAGACCTGCTTCGTATTAAGCC
Source organism: Callaeas wilsoni (assembly GCA_013398955.1). Taxonomy (NCBI): domain Eukaryota; kingdom Metazoa; phylum Chordata; class Aves; order Passeriformes; family Callaeidae; genus Callaeas; species Callaeas wilsoni. The sequence goes on from VWPU01010805.1 coordinate 64,441, forward strand.
TAAGAAGCAACTTGGAAGTTGATAGCTTTACTCACATATGTGGTGTAAAGCAACTGTTTAAATATTTTGGTGGACTGTAGCTACAGATTTTAAACTCAAGATCTTGAAGTGATTCTTGTGCATGCAAAAGTAGTAAATTGCAGGCATCATTGGTTACATGGGTATTTTCTCCCTTTATTTGAATAGTGAAGTCTCATTTGGTAACCTTTGTAACAGATGATGTTTCTAGGGATGACTAATGGGAAAAACTCTCAGTGTTTTGGAGTCTTTCCACAAAAAAACCTTTTTGGTTATGTGTGTATGAATGTATATATACACACAGCTCTGTGTGTATTTCTCAGCTGTGCATATGAGTTAGCTGGGGTTGCAGAGGTGAGCAGATATTTGCATTTGTGCAGAGCAGATGTAATTTCTTACATCTATAGTTCTGGTTCCAGAACTACGTAACTCTGAGATCAGGAAGTTTATTTTTCCATCTTGGGTTTCTCTTGACTCGTGTTAATTATAGAATAGAATGGTGCTTAGTGATGACCCAAACATGATAGCCATTAATATGAGTGTGTAGCCCAGATTAATACATTTAGCTTCTACGTTTCCCAGCTCTCTCTGAAAATTTTGGATTAAGGTTTTCAACTGTACTGGCCACCAGTCAGATTAACACTGACTCATCACATGCTCAGAGTTTTTCTCCATTCTACCTGAGCTGGAGTCAGATTAATTTTTTTCCACAAATGCATCTTTTGCTTTGCCATTTATTTCATCAGAGACTGGGACCTGCATATTTTTTAGTGAAATCTTAGGTTTGTGAAAGTCAATCCCTACTTGTGTGGGAACTGGAGAAGAACTGCAAATTTGTAACTATAAAACAAAATTATTTTTCAGCTTGAGTTATTAATATCAATTGCATTTATTTTTGAAGTGAATTTGTTCAGTTCCCTAGAATGTGGCATAAGGGCTTCTTTGTAATGTAAATTTGATTTGATTGAAAGTTCTGTAGAATCCAGATACATTTGGCAGTAATCTCAGGCATCTTCAAATGAAACCACAGAGATGACATAAAAAGGAACTGCTATGCTTGTCGGTGTAGATGGTTTGGAAAAGACTTCCAAGGATATTAAACTATGTCTACTTAGAACTAGAAGATTTTTAGGGTTCCTTCCGACCTAAACCTTTCTATGTTCTAATCCTTTAATGTATTCACTTGCCAAATATTGAGTGATAGCACATCCTTTCTTCAATATTTTAATGAAGACTATGATTTTCTTTAGAAGTTCTATGTTTTCTGACTTCAGCATAAAACAATGCCAGTATTAAGTAGTGACTGAGATGGGAAAAACTTTGACACCTTTCCCTTTTTCTTGTCTATATTCGGGTTTTTTTAATAATTTACATCTCAAAGTGTACTGTCTACCACAGAAACTGATTAAAAAGAGTTAAAACATTAGAAATAATAGAATAAGAATAAATTGTAAAGGAAATAAAATAGCTGATTTCATTCTTGGGCTCTGCTGTGTCATCAGCGTAAGCTAGAGCAGTCCTAGTGATGCTTATGCTGATAATGTGTGATTGGCACTTCATGTCTCAGCAAGGAACTTTGAGGAGGAGAATGGTGTACCCATAAAAAATTACTTTTCTGCCTGAAAAATAGTGTTTGCAGTAGCAGTGCTGTTATTGGCAACCTGTTAAGGTTATACAAATGTAATGCAGACCCATATTCAACCACTGGCAGTGTGGAAAACAGAAAAGAATGAGGTACATTACTATGTGATGCCTTCATCTACTGGGGAAAACCAAACCTTCCTTGGATGATTCTGCTACAGCTCAGCAATATGATATTAGGGCAGGCAAATGCTGAGAAGGAGCAATATCTCTGTATTTGGCAGGTGGCTTTAACACTATCAAACTCCTAACTCCCTCTTAGGGAACAGCAGTTTCTCCTTCTCACACCAGTAGCAAGTTTAAGGGTGTGGAGGAAAGTGCTGTCATTATGTTCTACAGGTAATTGAGGCTAGAGCATAGAAATGAGAAACTCTTAGTCTAACATTTAACTTAGCCAGAGAGGGGGTTTTTATGAACAATTATCTATCAGAGAACATGTAGTAACAGCATGCAACATCAGTCTCCAGTTCTTTTTACTTTTAATATGTCATCCTGATGCCTTAGGATTTTAGCTTTTATATTTTTATATATTTGTTTGTAATCCTCAATTCTTTAGTGTATAACTCTGAGCTCCATATAGAGTGTTAGCAACTGCTTTTCCCATTTTGGTCAGACACAACAATTCCTCTCCAGGCGTGAGAATCAAGGACACCTCACTGTCTCAGGCCCTGAGAAATGTAAACAAAAGTGAGTTGGGGGGGAGCAATCTGAGAGAATGGGAGTGCACTGGCTGAAGCTGTAATTGGACAATTAACCTCTGATATGCAAATGGACAAAACTTGTATCTGTCCCAAACACGTGTGACTGTGTCCATCCTGGGTGTAGTCTCTGTGAGACTCCTGCACTGCCCAAGGTGTGCCCTGTGCAGGCCTTTCCATAAATCCCTGCCCTTTATCCTCTCACTCTGTCCAGCCTCTGTTCCAGGTCAGCCTCTACAAGGAATCAATCCAATCAGTTTACTAAGAAAGCAGATTTTCTTCTATTTTCTCTCAACAGGTGAAGCTTAAAGCAAGGAATGAATAAGTTATAACATACACATTGCATTAGTTGGTCACCAGAGGATTAATTGTAAAAAATCAATTATGTTTAACACTTGAAAAGATGAAAAGCATCCTGAAAAAACCTGACCCATAATAGAACTACCAGAAACACTTTGGAAAAGAAAGAGGCAGGCAAGACAAGCATCAAGAGGTTCTGAGGTCAAAGGCAAAATACTAAAACAGAAAAAAGGGAGGTCACCAGGTATGAATGTTTATCCTCAGGGAGGGGCAAGATAATAGATTTTATAATCTGAGCATGAGGCTTCCGGAGTCATTTGTAGACCAGATCCTGCCCTGGATCTCTTTCCAGCTTTTCCCCTGTAACTTAGTGTGAGTCTTGGTTGTTTCTTGCTCCCTCCCGCTGGCTTTCCCATCACAGCAAGTGAAAGATTTCTTCTTTTTGTTTGTTGTGTTTCTAGAGTCAATTTTTTTTTCCCCAGGCATAGCTCTTTTGACAAATTCTGCTTTGTAACACTCCAGATAAAGTTCCTGAGCATCATAATATTTGCTTTTAGGAAACATGATTTGTGTGGAGTTTTTTTGCACTTTTACTGCAGTAGGTACCTACAAATACAGTGGAAGAAAATGAGATGTCAGGTTTCTTGTAAAGCTATTTGTCAGGTGAAAGATTTATTTCTCAAAAAGATGGATAGCTGAATACACTTTTAAAAATAAAACTGAATTCTTTGGGGACAGTAAAGGCTGTCTGTGCCTCTCAGAAAATGGAATTTGGAAATAAAGTTTTTTGAAGGCCTGCGCTTGTATTTTCACTTCCACTGAAAACTATATCTGATTGTGACATATCTGTAAAAATAAATTTTCATGGGACTGCTGAAATGTGAGCAGTTTTGTTTTTTTTTTAAGAGAATTGTGAAGGAAAGAACATCTAGCTTTGAGTTGTGTAATATGAACGCATTGTGGTGTTTGATCATGTGATGACTGTGCTTGGGTTATCTCCCTTGGGATGGTGCAGAGGCAAAGTGAGGTCCTCTTCCCTTTTATTTGAGAATGGATAAACTACTAAAGATGAGGAAAAAAATAAATCCCATATTGAGGAAGAAAAGCATGTTGCAGTGATGATGTAATTGTTGAGACTGCCATATCCTTAGGCACCACATCCAGTCCCACGCTGTCCTACTCAGCTGCTGTGTAACGTTTTGCAGTCTGTTCACCTCTGATAGCAGAAGAGATTCGCAAACTGGAGCTGACTTCTTTATTTAAAGGACACTGTGCTATACATGCAGTTTATGGATGTTGCTAGTAAAGTATGCAAATAATTCATTGCACCTAAAGAAAAAGATTCTGAAAGAAAGATACATGAGAAAAAAACCCAAGACTTGAAAGCAGCAATATGTAAAGACATAAGTTCACTTATAACTGAATAGATGACATCTAAGGAGACAGAGCACTTTATGCATTAGAACAAAATTGGGTGTAAGTTGGTCTTACCGGTTTAATTATTTTTTACATAGGATTTGCATCTATTGTTGATTTGTATTTTTATTATTAGAAAGAGTTGATCTGCTCAGAACAGTTAAAATATGAATTCAGTTTAAACATTTTTTTTGGAAATGGGTATTGATTTCTAGGGATCTATTTGTAATTTAGAGGTACTTGCCAGATAGCTTGGCCAATACATTTGCATGATTAGGTTGTTTGGGAACTGCTCATTTTGAATTTTCATGGTATGTGACTAGTAACTTAACTCATGCATTATTGCTTCTGTTCCATTTTTCAGCAGCAAGCTTTTAAAAAGCAGGAGAATAAATGGAGGAAAGTTTATAACACATACACAGAACGTGTTATCACGTGAACCTTGGGTCTTCTTGGGTGCCACCTATGAAAAATTTTAGGCTTGATGTTTCTGTGAATAAACCCAGGCTCAAGAACAACTAATGGCAGAGCAAATGAATAAAGTTCCCTATCTATGAAAAAACTTGAAAAAAATACCTCAGGAATTGCTTTCCCCAGATGCATGGTGAGATGGGGCATGTGAAATGCTTAATGTGTATGTTTGTATCAGTTATGTGTTTCAATATTCCCTGTATACTTGTTTATAAAAATTGTGGAGCTGGTAATGACTGAAACTACTGGACTGAGTGTGGATTAGTGAATGTTAGATTTTCCTTGTTCAATTCTCTCTAAAATTAAGGCACATTAAAATATTTTTCAGATATATAATTAAATAATCTCTAAAATTGCATGTTTACCTTCAAAAATCCTCAGAGACTATTTAAAGTTTTTCCTTAAATAGCATCTGAAAATGTGTTTATTTCTTTTTGTTTTTCAAGTCTGTTTTGTTATCTTAGGCAGACCACACTGGCACCAAATTCTTATATCTCTATATGTAGTACTCTGAGGAAGAAGTATTAGACTGGAACAAAATCTTTCCAACTGGTTAATGAGTTACTTTAGAGTCATTCCTATATTTGCTGATGGATGCTGGCAGAGTGAAGTTGCAGTAGGAGTGTTGTTTATCTGGTTTTTCTAAAAATCAATTATATATAAACTTAGAAAAATACAGTTTCTGTTTACTTTTAGCTAATATTGTTAAAATAATCCCCTAATGTTAATACAGGCGATCAGTAACGGACTTGTTTATAGGAATTAATTGTTGCCAAAAGGTTTCTTTCAGGTGATATTATGTTCCTTGGCTTAAGCAACTGATGAAGTTTGTGGAGAACAAATGTTACAGCTCAGTGTTAGTCTGGGGTTCTGATGGGTGACCTCAGAATCAGCTTTGTCACATCTGCTTTGTGCTAGTCTTACTACTGAGGTCAACGGGTTAAAAATGAAAAAGGTAGAAACTGTGAACTGTACAGACTTTTGTCTCAATGGGTTGCTTTCTGCAGATGTATGAGGCCATATTTATTCTTCAGTCTTGTTTATGGAATTTACTGATTATCATGGGGATAGTACAGGATATACTTCAAGTAGGAATTAAAACCATGTATTTTCATTGTCTGAAAAGGAAGACTCCCTTCCTTTCTCTAGTGTATTCTGTAAAGCAGTACTAGACAAAGAAAATAATATCCATGCTGTGTAGGTCTGACTCTGCTCCCATTTGAGTCAATAGTAAATCTGTTACTGAATTTAATGAGGGTCACTTGGGACAAAACAATGCCTGAAAAAAATAATTATTTTAGGCAATTTAATAAGAAACTGTAATAACAGGTTGAAACAAAGTAATTATTTTGGTGGCCACAAATGGAAGTTACTGCTTATATGTGCAGGTTTTAGAATGGGTTTATCCCACTTGTGCAAAATTAGACAACTTATCAAGGGTAGTCATCTGGACCTTCCTTCTGATGCCATAATGAAGCCGAATACCCTGAGTCAAGGTTAATTCTCCTTTCTTCATCCCAAGAAAATCCCCTTGCAAAAGTGTTGATGCTCTTTTGTTTAGCCGCAATCCCAATTTGTAAGCATGAAGACCTTATCTGTAGTCAATGCAGTCGTGATGTTACAAAGATCTGCAAGAATATTTAGACTGCAAGTGATGTTTTAAGGCGATTACTACTGTAGAGTGAGGGGTAATGGTTTACAAATAGTGTTAATAGTAACTGTTTTCTTTTGTAAGCCTATTAATTTCTTTACAAATAAATCTTTCCATTATTCCATGTTTAGCCTATACAAAAATGTATCTGAGAGAGTAACAAAATGAGCAGTAGAAGGCCGTGTTTGTCCTGACACTGTCCAGAGAGGGTTTGGACCAGTGTGACGAGCACAGTAGATTATGCTGAAAGAGAAAAGGGTGATAAAATTACCCAAAGCTTAGGAATAAGTGGTTTACTACAGTAGATTACAGTAAGAACAGTAATTGGAGATGTGTGGTAGATTAAGCCAGACACTGATGCAAAGCAGAAGTGGGAGAGCATGATTTGCTTTTTCTGACAAGTGGAGTTAATTGGCATCAAATGCCCTAAGCACTGGAGGTGCAATCTGTCTGATCGTAACCTTTAAGAAATAATTGTTAGACAAAAATGGCAGCACACAACTTTGAAAATGAAATTATTATGTACAGTCAGACACAGGATGAAGTGGCTCTTAGGAAGCCATAGTGGTTAATATTTAAGTTCATACAGTGGTCTTAACTATCCCCCCCAAGCTGCTTCTATCTGTGTGCATGTAAAAGTTCTTTTTTCTTTACTGCCGTTTATTACAGGATCCTGCAAACATGAAGAAAGTACAGTAAGGAAAAACCATTGTCTTGTTTTTAGTAATATCCTTATTTCTTCAACAGTTTTGTATGACTTTTTTTTATTAGTTCCTTTATCTCTAAATTTACAGGATCGCATAATAAATGTCTGAGGGAGAAAATACAGGCACTATTTAAAATGACAATTTTTTTTTCCTTAGTATTTCCTTTTCTCCTTGTTTAAAAGATGCTGTGATTAAACTCTGCTCAGGTAAACAGTACAACACTGGACACAGCACGAGTCATACAGTCAGCTTGTATCGATCTACAGCCATCCACCTGTCATTTGTACTGTATGTGGTTTGTATGACTCTGGGAGCTGCAGGGGTCGGGTACTGTGGAAGAGAAGGAAAAGCAGCACCTTTGGTTTGTAGAGAATACAACATTCAGGAGGAATGAAATGGCATGTTCAGCCTTTTCTGGAAACAGAAGGAATGCCTGATTTGTTGCAGTTTCTTGCACACCTATTTGAACATGCACTGATTATTCCAGTTAGCACCCTCAGTATGTTGTGGTGATTTTTCCTGGCATAAAATTTGGTCTTTCTTATGGTTTTTTCATCAAAATGAAGAGCTTATGAAGAGCTTTCTTTTTTTCTTCCCAGTGGCCATTTTGAGGCTGTGTTATTCTCTTCAGTTTGTACAATGTTCACATTTATTTCCTTCTGCATCCTTCTCGTAACTTCTCCATGCTCTTCATGTCACTCTCTTGTATGACTGTTCTTTTAATTTCTGTTCTTTGACTCACGTCAACTGATTTTCTAATTATGTAAATATCTTACCTCAGCTTTGATTGATAATAGAAAAAGTAGGATTTTTTTCTTCCTTGCTGTTATATCCTTCTGATGTCTTTCCAAGCATTGTAGTTGTCTCATGTTACCCTAGCAGATCTCTTTAATTTTGAGCTCTGTTACGCAGGAATTCTTTTGATGATCACAAGTGCCCTTGTGTTGATGTCTTACTGGCTTCCAATAAGATACTAGATCAAAATTATTTAGATTCTCAGATTTTGTAACACTGATTTCATTTGGAAAGTCAGCGTCAGCAGAAGTTTTATAAACTGGTGCTACTGGTTGTTTCCAAGTAACACCTAATTACTGTCTGACTTTGTCTCTCATGTCCTACTTCTCTGAACTCTTTGTAGAATATCTCATCAATGTACTGCTTGAATGCAACGATGTATTCAGATTGCAGATATTCCCAGAATTCAGTTCCAGGTGCTGCTTTTCCATCCTTATTAAACATTGATATTCTCCAGTTGCACAGGGGCTACAGCACAGATACTGCAACAGCATTTCTTTAGAATTAGTGTCTGACAGAAGGCAGCAGGGAGGTTTCAATAATGTTTCATTCTAAACTCTGCATTCTGTGCTGGTTCAAGCAGCACCATCAGAAAATGCAGTTTTATTAAACTCAAACTAATTATAGGATTATATAAAAAAGTCAAAATAGATGCTGAGAACTGTTTAATTTTGATTTAGCTGAAATATTTAATTTTTTTTGTCCGTCTTGACCCCTTTTTTTGCTTTGGTTTTTATTCCAAAACTTTCATTAATATACTACTCATTTCACTTTCCACTTTTGATACTGTAGTTATAGCCGATATATTAAATTCAGTAGTTATTTCAGTGTTATTGAGGTATAATGCCTCAATGTGAAACAAAACTAATTTATATTAAAGTGTGAGTTTAAAAAACTTGAATTCCAATTCTAATTCAAAGCAAAATGAAATTATACTACGTAAATATTTCTGGAAAACGTAAATGGTTGTTTATGAGATTCATAATGGAATGTTACAGTATAAGGCCAGGACTGTGTTTCTGATTTAAATGTTTATTCTGCTAGTTTGACACTATGCCTGGTTTTAGGGACCTTGTGAATGAGGTTTTCAAATGGCTTTATATAATATTTAGAGAGATGACCTGTATTTAAGAAGATAAAACAAAATGATGAGTTCATAGGCAACTGCTGCTTTGCAGAACTTCAGAGAAGTATAACCACGTGTTAATGCACACATTGCTGCAAAGTCTTGGGCAAACTTGAAATGTTTCTCAGATTTTACTTTCATTTTGCATATGTTCCTCATTTGGTAAAAATACCTATTAGTCCAGCTGTCATGGAATTGGAAAAACAGTCACCATAAATGCTATTTCCATGCAGAATTAGTCTTACAATTAAGAATACCTGGAAACAGATCATCATATTCATCTTTTCAACTGACGTCTACTGAAGTTGAGTTTAGTGGTTTTTATCAAACAGATATTTTGCCCATCGCAGTAATTGATTGCTGGATATTCAAAAGTAGTAAGGTTCTTCCAGTTTCCAAATTATAATTCCAATTTATTTTTAGCATTTGATTTTAAAATAGCAGGAGAAGCATGCCATCTCTCTCTGACTCCCAGTTAAATCCTGGTCTGACTGAGGGCAATGAACTGAGCTGCTGCTACTGCCCATAGTTTGGGTAAAAATTTCTCCATTTTCAGCACCATTTCAGTCTGTAGTGGATCAGGACCCAGTGTTTATCCTGTCTATACACATTAACAGTTCCCCAAATAAAGTCAATAGAGCGGTTATTAATCATCAAATGTGAATCATTAAGGCAATGAGGTGTACAACACACAAAAATAATTTGTTTTTAGGCACCTTGTGATGTAAAAACCATCAAAATGGGCTTTTCAAAAATATCTTTAAACCAAGGGATTTATAGGCATGCGCAAATCCTTTCTTGACCTTGTTCTCGTCTTTCAATGTGGCAGTACCTTGGGAAACACAGCTTTAAGACAATTAACAACTTGGAGAGAAAGTGGACAGACATAAAAATACCAAATTACTCTCTAGTAAGGCAGTGATTAATCATATCAGTGTTCCACTCTTATACCTCAAATATTTGCTTGATTTTTTTTTTGTGCTTCATTATTTGGTGTTCATAGTTTGTTTTTCTCTTGTTTAAACCATTTTAGTCATTCAATAAGAGCACTAGAAACATTGTTATTTAATTAAGTTGGCTAAACATTCCAGACATATAAAAGAGTAGTATGGTACTGAGGCGAAGATTGTACAAGCATGCCAAGGACTCAAAATTGTTGACATAAAATATTCAGCAAATTCTTGCAGGTAATGAATGTTTGAATAAAATGATGGTAATTTCCTAGGCAATTTGTGATAAGAGAGGGTACTAAAGTCACAAGAATATGATTCACAATGAATAATTCAGTTGAAGCAGAACAAACATTTGAAAGTTCAGTTTCCTTCATATTTCATAAATTTCACATCCTATCATTTATTTACCAAGAGTTATTCTCTTCTAATTAGTTTTCTAGAAATCTGAAGTCATAAATTTCACAGACTTAAAAGAATAAGTTCCTTTACATGGTACTTGTTTTTTTTTGAAGTTGGTTCTGTGTTTTCATAAGTATGAAAACGTAATTGAATTTGTTGTTATGAGGAGAAAAGCTGTTTACACATGTGCAAAAGGAATGGCTGAAGACATTAAATAGCAAACTCTAGAAATTCTGGTACCTAGGTGTCTTATTAAACTTATTTTAGTGTCTCTTGATATTTTCCCTTTTGTTGAACAGAAATACTTAGCTTTTTTTTTGCAGGAACAGGAGGTTACACTTAGATTGGTGTTAAATTGATATATTCCTTTTTATTTTTATTGCTGGACATGAATTATTTGACAGCTAGAGACACTCGTGTTTTATGGGGGTCACAATGTATTCCGTGTATCTGTCCTCTTTTGAGCTTACAAATTACCCATGAAGATGTTAGTTCATTTGTATTTTTAATTATTTTCGAAATAGTTCTTGATCTGCAGAGAAACAAGGATGCAGTGTTCTTAGACTTCCTAAAATATATTTGATACCAGCAACATCTGTGGAATGGGAGCCTCATAAAGGCAGGATTCTGGTGCAAATTCTTTCAGGGCATGTTCAAAATCAGCTTTCAAAAATATGTCGCCATAGTTTATTTCTAATTCACTGTCAATGTTGCTTCTGCCCCTTTTCCAATTACTCGCACAGAGAACACGGACGTAGCTGGTGAGAATTCCAGGCTGCGTGGGAAGTTGTTTGATGTAAACTTCAAATTAGGCTGTTGGCCTCTGAATAGATTTAGATGAAAAGATGAGAGTTTGTTTTAAGTATGACACCAGCTTATCAGCAGAAAAAGATTGAAGTGCTTTCTGTCAGATTTTTAACAAGATTGTAATGATACAATAATCTTATTTTCTTCATTTTATCATGAAGCATATAAACTTGAGGCAGTTTTAAAAAAAATTTTGCTGTAATTAGTTTAACCATAAGTGTCACAAAGCCTTGTTTTGCTGTGCTGTATGACAGACTGTACAAATCAAATTGTAGAGATAGTGGTGTAGCAACTATCACCTGCAGCTTCCGCCGTGTAACATCTGATTTCAATTAGCGGGAATTAAGCAGCTACTCCCCAAACTGGCAGAATTATATTATTTCGTTGGTTTCTTTTCTATGGACACAAAATTTCTTAAATTATCCCCTCCAAGCTGACGGCTGCAGCAGTGGCAAGAAAGGCTGCTCAAGCTGTGTTGCTCTAGCGTTTGTCAGATGCCTCTTCACAAAAAACCGAAGTTCTGGAAAGGCATCAGTTCTGAAGAGCCAGCAGCAGCAAAGGCAAGGAACACTGGAATTACCTGTTAGAAGATGAGAATGGAGTAACATTTTTTAGTTAACAAAGATGTCAGACTTGCCTCCTGCCTCCAAGCTTTTCAAAGCTTGAAAAGAGCAATTTCTGCTGCTCTTCCCCACTGTGATTTTCAGTTGAATTTTGTGGGATTTTTGGAACAGAACACTTGGGCTGATGGGGAGATGGAGCAGCTGAGGAAATACTGATGTAAGGAATACCCAAATTTTCCTAGCAATAGCTTTCCCTAATGTGTTGCAGTTAGTATTAGGTCTATTTCTCTCGTATAATCATGCAAAAGTAAGAAATGTAAAGAAATTGAGCAGCTTTAAATTTGAGAACTATAAGATAGGCTCCAGCTAGAGCTGGCCCTCATCCTCTAGTTTGTCCAGTTATGATGAGTCACTGTTATTCAGATAAATCAAAACATAGAATATTGTTATACAGGGTTAATAAACAATTATTTTCTTCAGAACGTGTCCCCTGTAATTTCTACAGACTTCTCTGTATGCTTTTCAAGGCTGTGTGTTGTGAGTTTTGATGTTTTCTAATTGCATATCAAGAAAGTTTGTAATTTTAGTCAAAGGTCTAAAATAACATCTTGTAGAACCAATTCCAGTTGAACTCACTGAACATTAAAATCTACTCAGCTGTTCATGAAGGAGTTCGACTTGTTTCACAAGACAGGGTCTGATGGGAAAAGTCAACGATGGTATCAGGAAAGTTTCTATTTGCAGCAGCAGATTTTGGATTAGGCATTTTGCATGCAGAAATTTTAATGAGAATTTTCTTTTTTCCTGTCCCTTATATATGCCAGCGAGTAGGGGATAATCGAGCTGCACAACATATTTAGAAGTCATTGATACATGCCTGATAACACAGATTTTAATTTCACCAGATACATGATATGAAATCATTAAACTGCTTCCATTTTACGAAGTTTTGCTTTTGGAGACAATAGAGACTACTGGGTATACCAGAATGGTTTGTGAATACTGAAGTAAAAACCTGTGATGTCTGTACTGCCCGAGGGCTTGGAAAAAACTGATAAGGATATCTTGGACTGTAGTTTCCAGCAAACTCAGATAAGGTGAAGTAAATTCCTTGATCCTCAAGGAAGATAATTGCTCGTTCTCTCTAATCCCCCAAAGGAAGTCTCCTCATTAATAATGCTATATCATATACCAGTTTGTCCCTTATTTTATGTGGCTGGCTGATATTAAAATCCTCCTTTTTTCTCCAGCTGTTGTGCTCCTGAGTGAACAAATCACCCAGTTCGATTGGCTGCCATTGGCACTTCACAGCCCCTTGACAGCAAATAGGCTGTAAAAATCAGCTGCCTCAGGCCCTTGTTCATCTCCGAAGGAGGAAGGAACAAATGCATACATAATTTATTTAATTTTTAAAATATTGTTTTCCACAAAACATAGTATTTGGTTTTGAGTGCAAAACTATTTTTTAAGTAAGCTAATGTCAAGGTTACAATAATACACTTTTTGTAGGCAGGAAGGCATAAAGAGGTCCATCAGGGTTTCAAATCCATTTCTATTACAGCCCAAATTGTCTTCCAAGAAGTGCAAGGCAATTAAAAGGTCAGAACAAGGCTAAGAAGCTTATGGCTTTACTTGCATCCTTTATTTTATTTAGAAATTACGCGAACTAAGTTAAATAGTGAACAAACTCTGCTGAAATGAATTTGGTTTCTTTCCTTCATTTTAGGGGCAAAAATCCACCAAAATGTATCAATACTTTTTGAATAGGGGATTATATTGTGGACCTTTTATACTTCTGCTACAATATATTACCCTCTTTAAAGCTTTTCAACTCATTTTCTTTATGTATCAGGTCAGGATAAATAATTACTAAGTAATATGTGTTAAGGAACCAAATTTTTTAAGACAGTCTTAGAATTTTGGTCAAGAAATAGATACAAGCTGATAGTTTGCTAGAGCAGTTTTTTTACCTGCTAAACACAAAACCATCCCAAATTGTTTCAAGATTCCTTAAAAAATGGAAAAAAAAGCACCACTCCACAAGCTTAACTTTTTGAGTTATTACATATTATTTTCCTCTGTACTCCTTGATCTTTCAAGTCACGTTCCATTTGGAAGATTTTATGAAATAGCGGAAATAACTTAAGGAAATAATATTCTGGAATTTATTTTATTTTTTTTATTTTTCTGTAATGCAGGCAACATGCAAATGAGTGGCAATAGAGCAATTTAAGGTGCAAAATATTTTGTGCCATTACATGTTTACTGGAGTTAAAGGGATGTCCACACGTTTTTTGTGACTTTATAGTGCCGGTAGGATGGAGGGGAGAACGGCAACAGGTTATCCTCCACTTTGGCCGTGCTAGCTCTACCCTGTGGGAAGATCCGGGCTGTGAAGATGTTTTGCTTTTTATAGTCTGCTATGCTCTTTAGCACAAAAACTTTGATGAAATAGAACATTCTCTTGTTTCAATGAAATATCTATGGTGATAAGAATATCTCAAGATTATCAGCTTGCTTAGTGAATTTTCTAAATTAGATACTAATCAAAAACTCCAGAGAAGTGTATTTTATCTCTGATACTAAAAAATATGAACTAAAAGTTTTTACAAAATCTGTATTTCCTCTTAATAATTTAAAATTGTGATTGAAAGAATAAGAGGTCTTTCACTCATGTAACACTAATGCCAAAATTAGTACAACCAATTACCCCCAGAGCTAATGCGAAGCAGATGTCAATTTTCAGAATCATAAGGTTCAGCCATGCTGGCACTGGTTAGAAATCCATGCATGTGTTCTCCTTATTTATTCTGTCTGTACAGTCCCTTCATGCTTGGTCTCTTCACCTCCCTTCTGATCTTGAGGCAAGTCTTCCCTCTTATTGACCAGTGCTTATTTATATAAACAGAAGATGATGTGCATATAGTAAAATATATAGAAATAAATGTGCGTATATGGGTCTTCCCTGACATGTGGGCATTACTTTTGCTGTTGATGAAGGCTGGACCCAAGAGTGGTGAATTTAATTTCTGGTAGTAGGTGTTAGTATCTGTTTTATGATAAGAAGGATGGCATGGATGTGGCTCCAGATGAATAATTTATTTGTTTCACCATTTTTTTTGGTGCAATCTTATATGTTTTTTTTAAGGAAATTATTTAATGTTCATGAAGATGTGCAAGAATATATTAAAGAAAATCTCTATTAGTAGGAATTAATTAGCACCATAAAAACAGAGTACAAACTTTCAGTATCTTCAATACTGGAGTAATGTGGGTTGAGAGAGTAGCAAAATGTCCTCGAATTTAACTGTTTGAAGTGTAAGAGCCATTCAAAACCAAAAAACCTGAGAAAGTTGGTAACATGCTGCAAGTACAACCCATGTCATTCAAAAAGCAAAAGCATCCTTTGCTGGGGAGGCAAACTGGCTGAAGTGGTCTGTGAACATCTGCCAGTATTTGGCTCAGCCTGTTCTTGTGCTTCCTTCATCACACCTTTCCCTCTTCTCAGGTTGCTGTGTTGTTTTTTTTTCCATTTCTGTTGAACTTACGAATATTGTGGTCTATTGACAATCTATAAGATAAAAATGGGAAATCAGCAGAAAGTGAGTAATATTAACAGTCTGATGTATTCTCTTTGAAGAGATTCCTTTTGGCACCTGTCTGTACTTGTTTTCTGCAGTCTGATATTTGATCTCAATCTTTATATTATGACTAAAATAACAAAAAAACCCCCAAAAAACAATTACACATTATGATGTTTTAAACTCAGCTCCTCTGCAACGTTTAAAATATCTTTCTTTGGAACCCATTTGATTTATGTGTGAGCTAGCTGGAAGACTCATTAAGCAAAATATATTCAGATCTAGCTATTGTCCTTGATTTTCTTTCTGAACATAGCAGAAATAGTTGTGCCAAGGACACAAAAGAGGGACAGAGGGTTATCCCAAAATAAATGCTGCATAAGGAGAAGGGACCTGCAAAGGGACAGCCCTCTCTGTGAGCTGCCTGCATTCCTGCAGGGAAAGGACTTGTGCTCTGGCACCTAAGACAGGTATCCTGATGAGGATGCAAGGGGCTTTCTGGCTCCCTGTCTTTGAGATGAGCTCTGCTCTTCTGACTAGGCACTCTGTCCAAAACCAGGGAAATCCTTGCTTTGACATTATTTATAAAAGATAAAAAAATGCTATTTTATCAAATTGCCAAATGGTAGAAAAGAATGCCTTATTGACCCAACCAGGTCAAATTTATGTATCAACTCAGTTTTAAAAACAATATCAATACCAAAAGGTAGAAGGTAAATGTGAGTATTGATAGGCAAGAAATACTGTGCTTTTACCATGCTTGATTTCATTAAATCACAGAATGGAAGACAGGGGTTCTCGGGCTTAATTATGCAAGAGGTAGAAAGGAAATTAAAAATGATCTCTTTGGGGCCTATTAGAGAAAGAGGGCAGGGAATACCAGAGGCTAATGGGATTGCTGTAGTGTTGGGAAAGGAGCAGAGGATAGCTCTGATGGGAACTGGCAATATGAGAGCAGAAACGGTTCTTGAATATTGCAAGGCCGCAGTATTCACTCTGGGGAAAATACTCAAGAAGCTAATGGAAACAATAATTCATTAACATTTTATTTAAGATATTTATGCAAGTCATGTGTTTTTGAGTAGTTCCAGGCTAGTTCTATGAGATGGAGTTATAATTGTGAGAAATAATGGTCTCATGCCGCTAAAATATAACAAATTTATTAAAAACCACAAGCGGGAGCAAAGGAGCCAGGGATAAGGCCAAGACTCCAGGTGGTGAGGCAGACAAAAGCAGTGCGCAAAGCTGGGTGCTCCCCTCACGGACC